>JAVYIG010009264.1:0-80082 GCA_035222895.1 Strongylocentrotus droebachiensis | reverse complement strand
GTGTTTCTAAGCACACCATTGTCTGACTTGTCTGAATTAACCAATAAAACTTATAATAAACACATAACATAACATTGACTATCATATTATGCAAATGCTCAGACTACTAACTATACTTAATTAACTGTTATGTTATATGTCATTTCAAAGAAAGAGGGAAAGTATAGGGATGGAAGAGAAAAAGAGACCGCAGTAATGATAATATATTGATACATCGTTCTTTGTATCTAATCCCTAACACATTTGCATTGTACAGGCGCATTAAGAAAAGCTCTCGTTAAAACTATACCCCACCACTATAACACAGGAATCAATGTAAATCACCTGGGGTATCTTGACCCCACTTTCGTTTCTCTCGTTAAAAGTTGAGAGAGCCACCAATACCTCACCACTATACACATGCAGGCACCAATGTAAAGGTGGGGTATCCCGACCCCACTTTCGTTTCTCTCGTTAAAAACTTGGACAGAACCTTGAGGCTCTGCGTGAGAGATTATGATATTGGATTGCAGCTGGACTCTTCATCATCTTACGTAATACTAGTGTAAACAAACTCTTACCGGGGCTCCGCCTGAAAGGAAATGAGAAGTAGGAAATATATATTTTACTTGTTTTAAGATATTTCATGTCCAAAAGTCACTTATAATTTACGGTAGATGAAGAAAATAATGAGTTTGAAGTTTGAACGAAGCAAAATAACCCAGAATTGGCGATATAACAACAATTAGAATTGTAAAAATTAGCACTCTTTCTCCCTTCCTCTATCACCCATCAAGGTCTTGGCAGGGGGATTACATTGTATAGCGCTAGTGTTTACTTTAGTCTTAGCTCTAGGAGTAGTTAAAGTCAAATGGGGGTTTCAATTTTAAACGACGAGTTTTCGTCATGTTGAATGTATATAAATTAAGGCATATTATTTGTAAATTCAATTATAAAAGGTGATAGCGTTATTCTTTATTTGTGTTGTTTTTTCAGGTGAAATTGCGCTGGATCTAACTCTGTTCGTCTGGTAAACTTGGATCCATTCAGTCTTTATTCCTTCCGAGTCATCGCTGTCAATAGGATTGGTCGGGGAACACCCAGCGATCCTGTAGAAGCAGTTGTCAAAACTGGCAAAACAGGTAAGATTCATACAGGAATACATACATAAATAGTTTGCTTGAAGGAGATATTACCATGCAGACTCTATCAAGCCTTTGTAAGTCCAAGACGTAGTGCTTCCTCGAAAAGCAGACCGTCAAATTTTCTTTATTGGCTTAAATGGAACTACCTTATGGAATAGATGATCATGATGCAGTCAATAATTTTTTTCTATTAATATCATGTTTTTATTTTGGTCATGTCCCACACATTACATAGAACACCTGAATATTGAAGAACTCTTTTGAACAAAAGAATCATTTTACTTTATCTTGAGGCTTGACCAGAATAAAGTAGGTACATGTATACCAAAATCTGTACCTATACATAATCTATGGGTACCCATTCTTATCACTTGTACAATGTCATATGGGCTATTATCAGACACTGAGACCCTATAGAGTACCGAAGCTGTGACGTCATAAAAATCTATTTTTAGAATTTCTCAATTTTTCCTTCATATTCCAAAAGAGCATAAAAATTAATGTCCAAATGTAGAAAACCAATTGAATATGTTAAGTATTGGCTGAGATATGACCATCTGAATAAATATACTCCCCATAGGAACTCAGTGTTATATGCTCTGGCTCCTAATGGTTAGGAGCCAGAGCATATAACACTGAGTTCCCATAGGACATATATTCATTTAGATGGTCATATCTCAGCCAATACTTAACATATTCAATTGGTTTTCGACATTTGGACATTATTTTTGATGTTCTTTCGGAATATGAAGAAAAAATTCTAAAAATAGATTTTTGATGACGTCACACTTCACCACTCTATAGAATTAACTCCAGTTTCTTCAGGCAGTGTGTTATTTTTATATCATTCAGTGGATAAAGTTGTTTCATATTTGAAAATCAATGAATTAAATTTTTCAACTTTGATTATGAATGTTAACTTTTATCTTATGATCCTTGACTATTTTAGCTCCTACTGCATCACCATCAAATGTTGGAGGTGGTGGCGGCAATACTGGAGATCTTAGAATCACATGGGATGTAAGTACCTCTACATGTTATAATTTCATATAGTTTCAATTCTAGATTCGTTCTGCAATTTGTCACCCAAGACAATTGAACATAGATTTTTCATGTATTAAAAAAAAACTGCCTTTTGGAACGAGCTCCATACAAAGCCAACAAATTTCAATCCTGATTGCTTTCTTTGCTTTTTTGTGTAACAGGCTCAGATTGCTACATAGCCATAAAAAACATGATGGCGCTAGAGTACTCCTCTTTCCTTGATCTTCTGATAAGATAAATCTTTGATGCTATTTCAGAAATTCCCAACATCCAAGTGGAACTCCGATACAGTGTCCTACATGGTAGAATGGCAAAAGGCAGGCAGTCGGCTGTCCTCTACCGGTCTTCTGGAGGAACCTAATGCAATCATCTACACAGCTACACTGGGCATTGAACTCTACACACAGTACAACGTACGGGTGCAGGCAAAGAACGGCGTAGGAGAAGGTCTCTTCAGTGAATGGGCAGTCATCTATTCATACCAAGAAGGTAGGTATCTAGACTTAACTCGTAATGAAGATAATGGTAAGAATTATGGTGAGGGAGGGTTGATGACTAAGAAGGTAGAAGGGAGGAGGAATAGGTGCTAGAGGAGGGGGAGGAGAGGAGAAGGAGGAGCAGAGAAGGAGAAGGAGGGAGGGAGGGAGGGAGGAAGGGGGAAGAGATTTTAAGATTTTGGAAAGTTGCAAAGAAAAGAAAAAAAAGCGAAAGCTTGACTTTAACTGGCATAGGACAATACACTTCAGGAAAACCAATACAATTACAAATGACACAGACATATCAACACCACTTTTATGACTGCTTATTCAGAGGTTATCACTGGATTTAGGAAGTTATATTCTAATGACATCAAACAAGCCATTAATTCCGATGAATCAAACCATTCCATCCTAAAGATATCCTAGAGCCTTCTTACATCATCAGTGCCCCGAATAGTTCTTTTGGTAGGCAAACTTTCTTTTCAGCTTAACATGCATGAAGCTCAGAGTTTTCTTGTTCACTTCATTTTGGACTGCAGCACCCAAGACAGCTCCCACTGGAGTGAAAGCAGAGAGAGCTTCTGGGACGACCATCAATGTAAGCTGGGACGCAATTGATGAAAGCACTTTTAAGGGAGAACTCATGGGATATAAGGTAACTGGGCAAGTGGTTCAATACAAAACTTTTGTCAGAAATATGAATATTTTATTTAGTTTTTGACATTAAAAATATTTAGCCAACATTGGGGCTCAAAATTTGTCTTATTCCTGTCTCTCAAGCTTGCAACTCCGTCCAGACACCAACAGGTTTGGCGTGCTTGATCCTGATGTCCAAAATGTCATCAGCGAGGAAAACTCAAATGCACGTGGGCCCACATGTGACTCATCAAACCCACCATTTCCTGGTTTACCCGCCTACTCATCGTCACTCCAAAACATCAAGCAAAGGCGGTCTAAGCACAAACCTCGACTGAGAGTGCTAAGGTTTCTCAATGTGAACTGCCAGAGTATCGTGCTAAGATGCAACCATTTTCCATCTTGGTTCATCAACACAGGCCTAACATAGTCATTGGTACAGAGTCCTGGTTGTCTGATGGCATCAACAGCAATAGAGTATTCCTTGATAAGCAATACACCACCCATAGGAAAGAAATGAGCCTGCCGCATACTCCTGCGGCAGACTTGCCGCAGATCTGCAGCAGACCTGCCGCAGACAGTCATCTTTTTCACATGCAAATTAGTTTTGCCGCAGACTTGCCGCATACTCTTTCAGTATGATGAAGAGTCTGCGGCAGGTCTGCCGCAGACTTGCCGCATACTCTTTCAGTATGATGAAGAGTCTGCGGCAGGTCTGCCGCAGACTTGCCGCAGACTTGCCGCATACTCTTTCAGTATGATGAAGAGTCTGCAGCAGGTCTGCCGCAGACTTGCCGCATACTCTTTCAGTATGATGAAGAGTCTGCGGCAGGTCTGCCGCAGACTTGCTGCAGACTTGCCGCATACTCTTTCAGTATGATGAAGAGTCTGCGGCAGACCTGCCGCAGACTCTTCATCATGAATATTCATATCTCATATAGACCTGCTGCAGACCTGCCGCATACTATTTCATATCCAGTACGTGGCAATAAAGTATGCATGTAGAAGAACCAGTGATAAACTGATTGATACTTCATAATCGATATTGGCAATATCGATATTACCAATTAGGTAATATCAATATATATCGATATTACCAATTAGGTAATATCAATATATATCGATATTACCAATTAGGTATATTCTATTCTCAATTGTATTAACTTCATCACATAGATCATTTGAAGTGTATTCAAGAGTAATATTTAAAGTGACACAGGCTCGTACACATATATATACTAAATATGTATATTGTTTCTTGGTTAGTAATCATAGTTTCTTGGTTAGTAATCAATATATCTATTGCTAAAACGTGAATGTAATTGTAACATGATCAGACAAAATAATCTATTGGTTAATAATGGCAAAAGGAAAATAGAAATCACAAAAATGATGTGCATTGTCTTAATTTGCTTAACAAATCATGATAAATGTATTTTTCTGTCACACATGTAAAGTAATAATGAATATGCATGAGATGATTGGTTTCAATTGGCCCTATTAGACTTTAATGGGATTTCAATTGGACCAATCTGCCCCATTAGACTTTAAAAGGTTTTTAATTGGTTTCAATTGGACCAATTGAAGTCCAACTTCAGGCCAATTGGGGTCCCATTAAAGTCTAATGGGGCATAGGCCAATGGGGCCAATGGGCCCAATTGGTCCAATAGGGACAATCTGGACCAATTGAAACCATCTGAAGTCCTATTAAAGTCCCTTGAAACCTGTTAAAACCTATTGAGACCAATTGAAACCAATTGAAAATTCAATTGGTGTTCAATTGGTTTCAATTGGATTTTCGTCTTGGGTAGTTACAAGAAAAAAGTGAGTTAGTGGGCTGAAGATAAGATCACATATGGCACAACAAAAAAGTTTGAAACAGTCCGTTAATTCCTCAGTCTCCTCTTATGTAATAAATTCCTCTTATGGTACCAGTTGAACTTGAAGCAAATTGTTTGGTTTGACAGAAGCAAAAAAGACAATTAACAGTGCTAATTAACACAGGAATTTACAAGATCATGGGCTCAGCCTGCAACCTCATATGGTACTGCATGTCCTACAAAATGGCCGCCTATAGCCTTGCTTCAGACCGTATAATTTCCCACTTTTCTGTGGCAGACCTGCCGCAGACTGTTCCTGTGGCGTACTGGTATGCGGCAAGTCTAGAGCAAAGTTTCGCCCTGCCGCAGATCTGCCGCAGACTGTTCCTGTGGCATACTAGTATGCGGCAAGTCTGGAGCAAAGTTTCATCCTGCCGCAGATCTGCCGCAGACTGTTTCTGTGGCATACTAGTATGCGGCAAGTCTGGAGCAAAGTTTCATCCTGCCGCAGATCTGCCGCAGACTGTTCCTGTGGCATACTAGTATGCGGCAAGTCTGCAGCAAAATTTCATCCTGCCGCAGATCTGCCGCAGACTGTTCCTGTGGCATACTGGTATGCGGCAAGTCTGCAGCAAAATTTCTTTCTGCCGCATACTTCGGCAGACTCTTTGCCGCAGACTTTTAGTCTGCGGCAGGTCTGCGGCAGATCTGCGGCAGATCTGCGGCATACTTTTCACTTTCCTAACGTAGGGATCGTCCAAATGACCCACATGGCAGGGTATATTGCCACCAAGACTGATTTGATCGTTACAAGAGAGGAAGAACTGAAGACTGACTGTGAGATACTGTGGAGTCATATTGAAATGGCAGGAAGCAAAACACTTCATGTTTCAGCTTACTATCAACCAAAATTAGAAGATGATGAAGTCAACAGTCTCTATCCCGGTTAGATAGAAGACACCTCTCAGGAGATTTTAACCTACCTGAATAGAAGTGGGATGGCCCTTATGTTGGTCCCTGTGCTTACCCTGCCCTTCATCATCAGTTTGGTGAAATTATAAACAATCATAGTCTTACTCAACTTGTCAAAGAGCCTATTCGACAAGCGAACAATCTTGACTTGATGGTTATCAGCAATCCAACCTTGGTCAACTCTGTGAGTAGTAGTGCCTGGTATCTCGGATCACACATGTCCAGTTGCTGATATAGACATATTATCCCCACAAAGATACCAGCCAAAGTGGAAAGTTCTTATATGTACAAGAAAGCAGACTGGTAGGGCTTTGCAGAACTCATGCAACATGTGCTAGATTATATATGTAGCAAGTCATCCAGTGCATCAGTCCATGACCTGTGCAACTCTTCAAGAGAGGAATTGAAGGGGGTATATTCAAACATTCCTCCCCCACAAGATGCTCAAAGAGAAACAAGACTTGCCATGGATTACTAGCTGTATCCGTAAACTCATCTATAAGAGCAATAGGTTAAAAAGCAAGTGATCAGGCTCAGGAAACAGAACATTCTGGTTTCTTTCCCACTTGAGACAGAATTGCAGCATTTGAAACTCCTCATCCAAGCAGAATCAAGGAAGGTATATTGAAGCCATCTTGAGTCAATTTACACTGCTGATGGACCCTATGAGTATGAGGGAATGAAGAGGTTCTGGAAGTTTGTGAAGAACCATCATACTGAACGCTGTGGGATACCTATACTCTGAAAACTGATGAGCATACTATCACAAGCCCCCAGGACAAGACTGAAGCACTGAACAAAAAATTCAAGATGGCTTTCATCAATGAAATTGATGTTCCCACTGATTTTTTTTCCTGAAACATCTCCTTATGATGCCATGCCGGACATCCACATCTCAACCCAAGGCATTGTTAAGATGTTGGAGAAGTCGAAAGTCCGGAAAGCCACGGGACCAGATGGAAGACCAGCATTGTTACTCTGCAAGCTTTCAAGAGTGGTAGCTCCATCTGTGTGTGCCATCTTTGAAGTCTCATAAAGGACCAGTGAAGTTTCTGATGATTGGCGCCTTACGAACATGGTCCCCATCTACAAAAAGGGAGATAAAACAGATTCTGAGAATTATCGTCCAACCTCTCTCACAAGTATCATCTGTAAAATGATGGAGTACATATTTGCCTCTTCCTTTTTTACATAAATGACCTGCCAAACCAACTTTCAACGAAAGTCAGTCTCTTCACCGATGACACAATTCTGTACCATACCATCCAGCAACCTGAGGATGCAGAATTGCTACAGCAGGATCTTGATCAGTTTGTGGGTGGTCAAACAATTGTGGATGATGGCACTAAATCAAATAAAATGCCAGGTCATAACTTTCTCCAGGAAGAAGTCCAAGTATGTCCATTAGTATATTCCCTCAATGAAGAAATCTTGGAGTCTGTGTCAGCTGCCAAATACCTTGGCATTAATTTCTCTCACTGCTGACCTCAACTGGATACAGCATGTATCTGCCATCTGCAAGAAGGCAAACAACACCCTAGCCTTTCTTAGAAGGAACCTGCGCCGTGTCAACTCCACTTAGCTTAATACTACTGCATACCAGGCTCTCGTTCATCCTCTTCTTGAGTACGGGAGTGCTGTCTGGGATCCACACACCATCAGATATCTAAACCAGTTGGAGATGGTCCAGAGACGAGCAGCGAGATATGTTCTCAACCGCTATCATCATACATATAGCGTCTCTGACATGCTGAGTCAACTTGGATGGACCTCTCTCCAGAAGAGAAGAGAGCATCAAGGTATCACCTTACTGTACAAGAAGCAGTACTCTCTGGTTGACTTTGACATCCACCACTACATGTACATCCAACCGGCAACAGTTGTAAGAACTACAAGATCGCCTCGTCCATACTGTTATCGTGTCATGCAGTCACGAACAGAGCAACATATATTCACTCCTTCTTTCCTCACACTATTCAACAGTGGAACACCCTCCTTCTTGTGGTTGTCCTGGCTCCATCAGTGGGAGCCTTCCAGCGACAACTAAAGACAGGATGGAAGTAATTTCAGGCAACATTTTTACTGGCACTATGTATAAATACACTTTTCACCTGCACACCTGGGCATCCCTATGTCGCCAAACACATGCACCAGGCGCGGATCTACGGGGGGGTTTAGGGGGTTTAAACCCCCCCCCCTTGGGCCGCCAAAAAAAAAAAAAAAAACGCACACTGGAGAGAAATTGCCTCGTTGCTATGCGGCTCGTGGACGATGCTTCGCATGGTCATTGGGTCAAACCCCCCCCCCCCCTTAGCAAAAAGCTAGATCCGCCCCTGTGCACTTCGACATCTGCAAAAATCTTCAGCAGTGAAGGAGGCAGATTATCCTGAAGAAGAAGAAGTATTCAGTTGAAGCTTTTGGCAAGGTATTTTACTTCAAATTTATGACAGCTTCCTAGCAGACTTAAGCCAATTATGTTGGGGTCCTTGAATGGCAGAGATATGGTTTTGGTACACAGTCATAAAAAACTGCAAATGCAATCATATTAGCGCTCATTTACTCATTTAATGCAATGCAATAATTGCCCATAATTTTGGATTTTGACTTTACAGTGATTGTCCTAGCTGTCCTGGGGGCGGCGGGGTAATTGTCCTAGGGGGTTGCAGGGGTGGGGGTGATTGTCCTTAGGCGGGGGAGGGGGAGGGGGGGGGGGGGGGTGGGCAATTTTCTGGGGGGCTATTGCCCGGGAGGTAATTGTCCTGATACGGTTTTAATGAGATACACTCTTCCATCGAAACAAAGGTATGGTCTTTTCAGACAGTTGGTCTTTCTCTACTGACAGATATTTTCTGTAGGAGCTTCCGGGGAACATCATTTGTGCAACCATTGTACGACATGATGATTAGTGTAACAAGAGGATCTCTTGATAATTCTATGTCCTTCAATCATGCACAGATCACCATTGTTGGTATTCTAGTGATGACAGTGATGAAGCTGATGGTAACACATAAGAAAGCCTCTGGGTTTGGACTATGAGTACAATCTGAAACCTTTAATCTTGTATTTGAATGATGTACTTATCACAACTCTCTCTCTCTCTCTTTCTTTCTCTATCTCTTTCCACCTGTCTCCCTCTCTCTCTCTCTAGTTGAAGTATTGGAGTGATGACAGTAATGAAGCCAATGCTAACACCGCAGTCAGTCGGGGAGTTGGGACCTCAAATACAATCGCAGGCCTAGAACCCAGCACCAGGTACACTGTAATGGTGGCAGCATACAGCGGAGCTGGTAACGGACCTGTTGGCAACACGGCTTCAGATACAACTTTCAAGAGCGGTAAGATAGAAAGATTGAAAGGAGATGGATACATTTTATGCAAAGTGTGTATTGAAAGACACTGCTGACCAATGTACCTTGTTTGTTAAAGAATCCATGCTTGTATATTATCTAGATCACATATTACTGAAAGGATGCAAATCTTCGATCTTGTCCAGATTAAAGAAAGGTACATGATAGGAAGAATCATACCTTTTCTCTCATATTTTTGTAAAATCGTACATATTCTTTGCTAGAAATTTCATTAGCAGTTCCATTATATTGTATGTTAGATCCAGAAAATGTACATACATCACATGTATAACTTCATGGAATAATCTCAAAATCATTTTCCCCATTGTTCATCTTGATAAATTCATGTTCCATGGTATTGAATTTTACAATTTTTAACCCTGTTTCAATTATTTTATGAAGAACTTCTTTTTTTCAGTCCACAAGATATTTCTATTATAAATAGAAAGTGTACACTGTTTTAATGTCCATCACTCCAGCTTGGTCACATATCTCTTTTGTCTTTATCCCTTTTGATTGTACAGCACCCATGCAGAAACCAACAGGAGTGAGGGCAGAACAGTCAGCATCGAGCGGTGATCTTACAATCAGTTGGAATGGTATCACTACATCAGGATCTGAAGAGCCACTCATGGGGTACAAGGCAAGTCTTCATTATACTCCATTAGCCTTATACCCACCCACTACACGATCGTTCTGCAATCCGACGTTTGAAGAAATAGCAATTGTATTAGATAGGAAATTGAAACAAACACCATTTTTCTGATTATGCTACTAGATAATTGTAAGAAATAATACTAACAACCAGAATATTAGTGCATTGAACTCAGAATAAAAGTCAGAATAAAAGCAGATTTCAGCTTAAAATCTTAGAAATTTGCACTACTATGAAATTCAAATTTTCTGAATCATGTGACTATTCATATCCACTGTCATTAATATTTTACTTGTTTTAATATTTAATTGCTTTGATTTATCAATGGTTTATATTTATGGACTGAATGTGCTTTGTGTATTTTATTACATTAGATTTAAAGTGAATAAGTTTTTTCCTCCTCTAGCACTGTTATCCTTCTAAAGTATAAACCTTACAATTCTCTGATTTTTACCTTGTCATATAGGTTCGCTACAGGACGGAGGGCACGTTTGCTCCAGATGCCGTGACTATCGTTGTCCAGGGCAATGAAAAGACGACAGCTATAATCAGAGGCTTGACTTACGAGACCACATATCTGATCACTGTAGTAGGATACAGTGACGGGGGTAATGGGGCCAGTAGTAACCCTCCTTTATCGGTTACAATAGGTGAGTGCAGTAAGATGACGACAAACAGATGAGGGGGAAACATGGTCCCTCTTTGTATTTTGTCCTCATTTGATTTTGTTTAAATGTTGCAGGGACAGAGTTTGCCTACATTTTCATTCTTAACCCTTTATAGCAACAAAACTGCCCCTCCTTTTACTCACTGAACCTCCCGAAACCGACCACCTTCAACTCACTGTGCGTAATGATGAAGTAGTCAAGTCCGTTTTCAACACGCTGTAGTATCCCTCTATGGGGTCTACCGTGATAATGTTATACGTGCGTAATCCTTACGATGTCTACAGTAGTATTCTGCATAGAAAAATAGCACATGTTTCATATTGTTCAGAACAATATCAAAATGAGAGCAATATTGCAACATCTTTCATTGAGCAATAGGCCATTTTTTACAAAATCTCTAGTTGCTAATGGGTTAAGGATGTGTGTATGTGGGGAGGGAGGGGGAGAGAGGGGGAAGGGATTACACATGTACTTGAATGTGATATTAAAGAAAGGCGAGGAAGTATATGAAGGATGCAAGTTAAGCCCAAAGCTAAAGAAGTTTATACCACCCACAAAAATGAGACCTCTTCCTTTCTGTCTTTAAAAAAAAATGTCTTTGATCAAGTAAAACTAATATGAACTGACACTCTTAAATTTTGTTTAGTATGTACATGCAAAGAATTTATTTTATATTCTTCATCACATATTTTCAGATTTCCAGTCTTTCATGATACTTTTTCCCTTTCTCTTTCTTGTCTAAAGGAAGAACGAGACAATCTAGTGACGATGGAAACAGAGCATCAAGAACCGCTGGAGTGTTATCGTTCTCTCTTTTCTGTGTAGTAACACTCCTCCATTCATTATCTCACCTCTTATGAGATGGTACAGACCAAATACTGTAGTCTATTAGTAGTACTTCAGCTCATACCATATTGTAAATTAGGGGTGTCTTGCCTCTTTAGGGAGTGAGGGTGTCAGGAAAGTGGAAATTATTGTATATGAATGAATAGTGTGACGGTAAATGTCTTGATGATCATCTTATAAATTCTACTCTTTCTCTCTCTCTCTTGATCTGTCTCCACCTCTCTCATCTGTTGGTCATGTGCGACATTGTGACATGATGTGCTGAAAAGAGTTTGTATCAATTATTCTGAAGTTCACGTATGTTTAAAGATTTAAATTAAGATGCTATTTCCTCTGTAAGTTTAGTCACAAATCATAATGCTGTATTTATCAAAACCATTCAGTCTGATGAAATAAGTCTGTTATCTCATTCATCTAGATTTATATTATATTGAGTGGGCTTGAGGGGTGCATCAGAAATATTTACCAAGCTAAGATCATATTGCCCCGAGTCGAAGACAAGGGCAATATAGTCTTAGCGCGGCCAATATTTCTGATGTACCCTGAAAGAAGCCCTGTCAATATAATTATTATTACCTTCAGTATACAAGGCATTTGTTTACAAATGATATACAACTTTGGTATCAAGCATGATTTTTACTCACCATGTATGCATGTATTTCTCTTACTCTTGTCCAGAAAGAAAATGTTTAAAAATGTCATTTTGACGTAAATTGTCATCACGCGTACACTTTAACGCCTACACAATACTGCGCGTATGCACTTTAATATAAGCGCACTGACAAGAAAGAGCGGAATATGTCAGAATTTAGTACAGTGGTCTACGGGGAAAACCCGGGAGAGGGCAATATGGCAAATGTTGCCCGCTTTGGTTTCGTATTCGGAGTAGCGTGTAGAATGTGGCTTTTTATTTTGCAGCTAAAATGCCTTGTATAGGTTATAATGGTCAATATAACCCTTCCATAATACTTGTTCCACAAAATATGCAAGTCATCCATGTACGCTGTTGGAAAACAGAAATTAGACTTTATTTTATCTCGAAATGCATTTGAATGTGCATATGAATGACCTAGATTAATTCTTTAATTTCATCATGTAACAGTAACCCATAACCCTGTGCATGAGTGAGATACACTAGTAGGAATAGCTTGTATGGAGTTTTTGTTTTCTATGTAGGCTGTGCATATAAATAGGAAGTACCGGTATATATATTGAAGGGGCATATGAATCATGTCTCTAGTTTCTATAAGAAACAGTTTTAGGTGTAAGGCATTGATCAGTTATTTCCAAATCTGCTAATATATTGTAACAGAACAATTATGTATGTAATGTCTGTTTGATGTATGATGACTGTACATGAGTGTGTGTATTTGAGTGAGTGTATGTGAAATAGAAATTTATGTTTTGTAATATATTTACTGCAGGTTTGTGCGGATCTTATTTTTTTCTTTACTTAAAGCTTAAGCTTTTGTTATCTGCTGAATTATCTGTACGATGTCAAATTCTTATTTTTTAAATACTTGAGTTAGGCAATATTGATGTTTAATACCATTGATGTTGATATGCAAGAAAAAGTTATTTTGCAATTTTATGTTTCTATGTTTGTGATATGTTTCAGAGTAAATGGAATTTAACTCTTTGTTGTTCTTTCAAGTAGTGTCTATCGAACTTTGCACAATTTTCCCACCACTGTACAGACTAACAATCATAATCAGTTTGACCTCTTGGACTTATATTGGGATATTATAATAATCTTGCTTTTAATTTATAGTGCTTCTATATTCCTGTTGCTGCTTTAACAGTCAGTGCTGCTTAGATGTGTTCTTAAAGAGTACTAAATCTTAGTTCTATGTTGCACAGCTTTTGAAGTAGGGTAAGTTGTATCATATATGTGGTATTTGTTTAACATAAAAGTGCAGTAGGACGGATACGATATAGTGACAGTGTATCCAATTTGAAAAGGAAATATTCTGTTAAGAGTTGCATTTTTAAAATTAGTTGTTGGATTAATTTAAGTTGAAGTGTATACATCTTTACAGAAAACTAAATAGTTCCTGTTATAAATGCTTTTTTTCTTACAATACAAATCCTCATTGTATGCGACGATATGCTACGAAATGATTAAAACGTCTGACATTGTACAGATTCTTCTCCTAATCCTACATTTATAGTTTTCGTCAAATCGTTTATTTGGAATGGAAAAACAATACAGGAGACTTCGGTGTTCTGTGGGAGATTCTAGCCCCAATTATCATCATGGTTTGGAACTTGGGCGCCATTTTTACGAGTCACCGATGAGGTGCAAGTCTTCCTAAAAGATTCCTATAGCCCTATACGGTTTTAAAAAATCTGGTTGAAATGATGTGGAAAAGGGATATTAATCATGTAGAATGTACAAACTTTGTTGAACTTTGTTGACATTGCAATTCATCACTTTTTGATAAAACCTTGAGAAATAGAGAGGCAGAGTTGCATGTTTTGGATTCTCATCAAAATTTAATCCTCCATTTTCTAATTAGTATTTTTATAATAATCATCATCTTTTCATTACCACTTCAAAAGATAATTTCTATACTGTTTTTCTTCCAATCAGTCATATTTAAACCGATATTATAGAGATTGAGACAGAGTCTGAAAGAAACATTAAAAATCCATTACCAACCATAACCCTAACCCAAGTGACACATAATATTTGTAAAATGAAAGGATATGTCGTTGCTGTGCAAAACAATATAAAAGAGATAAAATGCGACAAAAAATCTAAGATACAATATGTCTATAGGTTTGAGCAGACAGAAAGAACAACAATTAAGTATACATGCTTCTTTTAAGTCGGCAAATATCTTCTTTCAGTTCCTACAGTTAAAAGCCATTCGCAAACAATCTGAAACATTTCTTCTCTTCTTCATGATCACCTTACACCTTTTCAGAGAATGTCTAAAAGATTTGAAAGTCGGCTGCCATTGTCCATCGAAATGACCATGGTTAATTTGATGTTTCCATGAGATAAAAGAGACCCGAACCATGCCCGAACCCGCTTTATCCCTCGCTAATGTTTTCATGAATAGCCTTTTAATCATCTGACACGACCATCTCAAATTTCCTTTGAAAGTCAACCTTCGGCGATGATTTTCACTCTTGTACCACAAAACAAGCCAAGTTTGTTTTTCCCCTCTCCATTGACTTTGTTTAGACTTATTTTTGTTCAGACTTATTTTTGTTCAGAAAGCGTTTAATACCCACTGCCCCACCCTGTTCCTCGCCCAAATATTCCTCTCAAAAGGTTCCTATATGCATGATGACACATCGGTATACTTGTGCTGTGATCTCTACCAAGACCAACCTCACTCTACTGCCCCCAGGGGGGGGGGGGGGGGGGGGGGGGGGGGGACATGATCACCTCATCAAAATTTTGAAAAGAAGACAGCTAGACAGCTACAGTGGTTTGGCCATGTCTAGATGGAAAAATAACTTGGCAAACTCCATCACGCAAGGAGGAGGAACTTAACTTTTCATACAGTAAGGTTTATAAGAGTTATTTCTTGTTAATACTACCAATTATAGACTACAGCACAGTGCACATAATCATCTGATCACTCCACTATTGTATCTTTTGAAGAAGATAATTATATTTCTATTCATTCTTCTTGTTCTTCTATAGGGTATGTTCCCTCAAATTCACAAAACATATCCGGTAATAATAACAGTCCATTATCATACTTGTACAATCCCAACTATATATTTGTTATACCCGACTTCAAAAGTAATGATAACCAAACAGAAAGAAACACACATCCGATGCTTTTATTTGTACTGAAACAACACTGAATTTCACATTTATTTATACACACCTCCCGAAGCCAATGACAATGAGAGAGATAACATAGGTGCACATGTGTACAAGGTTAAAAAGCTCCTAAGAGATAGAAAACCTGAGAGAAAATACATTCCACATCGACACTAAAAATACTGAGACATTCAGGAACAGACACTGTTTACATATAGAGTTAACCATGGATTGAAAAGATGATGCAATAAGATAATTTCCTTTACAATGCTAAAAACGATTTACAGTATTAACTCTTGATTTGCTTAAAAATGTTGATATTCTTGAATGAATATAACCATGGTTACTGTTATGTAAACTTTACAATTACTTTCTGTTCTATTCTTAATAGATTTAAGCATAATGTCTAAAATCTGGGGTTTGAAACTTTGAACAATGTAATTTTGATAAAGAGAAGAATAATTACCACTTGAAACATTAATCAGTCTGAAATAATGCAAGAGGAAGAGGTTTCCAGATTATAACCTTTTCTGGTTATCTACAACTGTTTAATTGAACCATTTGGAGTAAAGGCGTATTGGAGTTACCGGTACACACTATTGTTAGGAAAATATAGTGTTGATGATGACCATCGAAAATATATTCTTCAAATGGTTTTTAACTAATTCCATGTTTTAATGTACAACAAGAGATGAGTACATATTCAGAAGTGTATGGTATTATATTTCATGATGAAAAGAAAATGTGATATTCCAATAGAGCTACAGAAGATATGTACAGAGGAATATGCATAATGTACAGCACACCACATGAGGTATGTTAAATGTACAGCACACGGAATCATGTATAAAGCATAGTTTCTTCAAAATTCATAAATACACAATACACATTGTTGAATATGTTTATGAAATATGTTTTGCAATGGGTTATGTCACAGTATCCTTCACAGCATTTGCTGGGGTGATTCAGAATTGTACTTAATTATCACAACTTTTTAAAGTACATTACAGTAAACCAACAGTTATTGTTGTTGCAAACATACGAGGTAAATGAATAATTGACATAGATATTATAGCAATGCTTGAAGTGTACATTTACTGTATGCAAACATTTGTTGCAGCTAAATAAAAAATACCCATGGCAAACATTGTGACCTTGATGGCTTACTATGGCAATAATACATATACCATGAATACAACCATTTTTGTAAAAGTGTAGCTTCCATGATGTAAAGATTAAGATTATGCGCTCTTTTGGGCGTTTCCTTCTACCTTTCCCCTATACTTCTCAGCTATTTCAGTATCATTCGCCTCCGTTAGTATCTTACCTTGCTATCACAATCAAAGGGAATATATACAGGACATATATAGTGTTAAAACTAGAAGCATTAACTTGAAAAAGGATGTATTATGCTGAACACATCATTGTAACCTGAAAACTGAGCTTAGTTTTACTCAAGTGGCACTTTAAGACATCAGAATATTAAAAGTGATGATTTGAAACTGATAGCATTAAGTATACTTTTTCTCTCCAGATCTTTAAAATGAGGTAAAAGGTACATAAGCAGAATGATAGTAAATATCACTTGTATAGATGTTAGCTTCATGTGTGATTAGAACATTTATTTAAATCTTTTGCACAATGAAAGTGTCTGAATATATGAAGTAAATCATGATCAAACAATCACTTCATAGCAGGTGAAAGTATCTGGTTCAACAAAAGCTCTAATAAATAAGGAGGTTGCAACTTACAGGCAATTGTTTTTGTAGCATCTGCAGAGAGCAGGAAAGGCTTAAACATATATTGAGTTAAAACCTTTCTGGGTCTCGACAGACAGCAGAGACAAAATAATGGGAACTATATGAGAAAAAGAGGAAAGGAAAGGAAGAGATAGAATTAAGTAATAAGACGTCAAACATGACAAGATACATGAACAATTAGAGACGACATCTATTTACAGGGAGAGAGAGAGAGTGAGAGATGGAGAGAGAGAGAGAAAGACAGAGAGAGAGAGTTAGAGAGAGTGACAGAGACAGGGAGAGAGATAGAATGGACAGAAAACACCTCCTGGCTATGAATGACATCCACTATTACTATGTGTTTTGTTATAACGACCACACTGCCCTAACCATATTGATTATCTGCACTGATGTGTAATTCCTACTACTACTACTACTACTACTACTACTACTACTACTACTACTACCGATTTCACAGTATCTAATACATACACGAGATATGTTTTCAAACACTATGGGTCATTATTAACAGAGGCACCAAGAAATAGATACGATTATATATTACAAACGGTCTATGATTAAAAAGTGCCAGCTTTCTTCTCTTTCTCAATGCATGGCTTGCACCAGGTTTCAAACAGACGCTTAAAGTCAGATATACAAAATAAAAGCATGCCTCCATAGTTAGGCTTTCAAAATGTACAAGTAATATGAATACAATAGTCTGAACCATTTAAATAACAGGACAATAAACTTGATTCAGGAAAAAAAAAAATGTTTTTGTGTTCCTGCTTGAAACCTTAACATATCACTACTAATATAAATGTATTCAGCAATCGCAACTTAACCTACTTCAAAAAAGTTATGCAACATAGAACTAAATCTTAGTACTTTTTAAAGAACATATCTAAGCAGTACTGACTGTTAAAGCAGCAACAGGAATATAGAAGCACTATAAATTAAAAGTAAGAGTATTAGATATCTCAATGTAAGTCCAAGAGATTAAACTGATTATGAATGTTAGTCTGTACAGTGGTGGGAAAATTGTGCAAAGTTTGGTAGAAACTAATTGAAAGAACAACAACAAAAGAGTTAAATTACCATTTACTCTGGAAACATATCACAAACATAGAAACATAAAATGGCAAAATAATTTTTGCTTGCATATCGACATCAATGGTTTAAACATCAATATTGCCTAACTCAGGTATTTAAAAAATATGAATTTGACATCGTACAGATAATTCAGCGGATAACAAAAGCTCAAGCTTCAAGTAAAGAAAAAAATATGATCCGCACAAACCTGCAGAAAATATATTACAAAACATATATATATATTTCACATACACTCCCTCAAATACACACACTCATGTATACAGTCATCATACATCAAACAGACATTACATACATAATTGTTCTGTACAATATATTAGCAGATTTGGAAATAACTGATCCATGCCATACACCTAAAACTGTTCTTCTAGAATGGACGCATGATTGATATGCCCCTTTAATACTTTCTATCTATATGCACGGCCTGTATAGAAAACAAAAATTTTTTACAAGTTATTACTACTAGTGTATCTCACTCATGCACAGGGTTATGGGTTACTGTAGCATGATGAAATTAAAGAATTAAAGTAGGTCATTCATATGCACATTCAAATGCAATTCTAGATATTTAACATGAAGTTTAATTTCTGTTTTCCAACAGCTTACATGGATGAATTGCATTAAATATTGTGTGGAAAAAAGCAGTATTAAAGGGTTATATCAACCTATGTAGATGAAGGAGATAACAAACTTATTTCATCAGACTGAATTGTTTTAATAAATACAGCATTATGATTTGTGACCAAACTTACAGAGGAAATAGCATTTTAAGGTTTCATGAACACAATCTTAAAACATACTCAAACTTCAGAATAATTGATACAAACTCTTTTCAGCACATCATGTCACACATGACCAACATATGAGAGAGGTGGAGACAGATCAAGAGATCAAGAGAGAGAGAGAGATAGGAAAAGAGTGGAATTTATAAGATGATCATCAACACATTTTACTGTCACACTATTCATTCATGTCCAATACGTTCCACTATCCTGACACCCTCACTCCCTAACGAGGCAAGACACCCCTATTTTACAATATGGTATGAGCTGAAGTACTACTAATAGACTACAGTATTTGGTCTGTACCATCTCATAAGAGTTGGGATAATGAATGAAGGAGTGTTACTACACAGAAAAGAGAGAACGATAACACTCCAGTGGTTCTTGATGCTCCGTTTGGATCGTCACTTGATTGTCCCGTTCTTCCTTTAGCTGTTTAAAGACAAGAAAGAGAAGGTAAAAATAAGATATATAACAAAATACTAAAAATCTGAAAATATGTGATTAAGAATTTAAAATAAGTTCTTTGCATGGATACTAATCACAATTTTAAAAAGCCAACCATAAGTTTTTATATGAGCAAAGACATTAAATAAAAGATAGAAAGGAAGAGGTCCCATTTTTGTGGGTGTTATAAACATCTGTAATTGAAGCACGAGGCTCCTATAGCATCTTGCATTTACTTCCTCCACCTTTCTTGTAACAGCACATACCAGTGCATCATGCGTAACCCTCCCCCTCCCCTCCCCTCCCCACATAAACACATCATGCATTAAGAATGAAAATGTAGGCTCTCAAATGAGGACAAAATACAAAGAGGGACCATGTTTCCCCCTCGTCTGTCGTCATCTTAATACTGCACTCACCTATTGTAACCGATAAAGGAGGGTTACTGCTTTCCCCATTACCCCCCGTCACTATATCCTACTACAGTGATCAGATACGTGGTCTCATAAGTCAAGCCTCTGATTATAGCTGTCGTCTTTTCATTGCCTTGGACAACGATAGTCACGGCATCTGGAGCAAACGTGCCCTCCGTCCTGTAGCGAACCTGCGGCAAGGTCAAAATCAGAGAATTGTAAGGTTTATACTTTAGAAGGATAACGTGCTAGAGGAGGAAAGAACTTATTCACTTCAAATATAATGTAATACAATACACAAACAACATTCAGTCCATTTATATAAGGTACCATTAATAAATCAAAACTTGCATTAATAAAAGATAATTATGATCACTTATCTACAGCCGTCTAATTTCTGGCTTATATGATTCAAGATCAAAATTAGGGGATGATTTTCACATACATTTGCTTTGACCCTTTACTAATATGTATTAACCAGGACTCTATATTTAGTGATTTGAGATTTTTTCTTTCTTATTGAGGCTTTGTACATGATGACTATTCAAGGCCTTTAATTTCAGTGGTTCATATTGACCCGGGCTCTCCCCCAAATAATAATAAAGGAAAACAAAACTAGATAAAGTTATATCCATACCCCCCCCCCCCCCCCCCCGAAACAATAGCCACATCAGATGAGCTGAGATCATATAAATACATGCATTTATGACATACCAGGTGTATTGGCAATTTTCTTACCCTATTACCATTGATCTTAACATTTCAGACATTTTATAAACACTAAAAGGGGCAGACAGAATCCCCCCCCCCCCTTGGATACGCTCATCCATACATCCCAGTGGTGGGAATGGAATCCGCCCCGTTCCGGCTGAGAGAGAGAGAGAGAGAGAGAGCCCCAACATAACCCTGCCTTTTAGGGTAAATGCCTTTACCATGTATCCAACGTACAAATAACATTGGCAAGAAATGAGTCTGTAAAGCCCACTGCACACTATACAATCTGACTTTGATCCAATTTTGAACGAATTTGCGGTAGCATTCGATACAAACATTCAAACATGTATAGTCACATGATTTCGAAAATCTAAATTTTAAAGTAGTGCGATTGTCTAAGATTTGAAGCCCAAATCGCCTTTTACTCTGACTAGAAGAGTTCAATGCACTAAAATTTTGTTTGTTAGTATTCTTATCAATATCATTATCTAGAAGCTTAAACAGGAAAATGATGTTTATTTAAATTTTCTATCCAATAAAATTGCAATTTCTTCAAAAATGAGATTGCAGGATGATCGTATAGAGTGCGGTGGGCTAAAGGCTAATGGAGTTTGAAGGAGACTTGCCTTGTATCCCATGAGTGGCTCTTCAGATCCTGATGTAGTGATACCATTCCAATTGACTGTAAGATCACCGCCTGTTTCTGATTGGACTGCCCTCACTCCTGTTGGTTTCTGCATAGGTGCTGTACAATCAAAAGGGAAAAATACAAAAGGGATGTGTGACTTTGAACCAAAGATGTATGCATGTGTAATACATCTTCCCAACTCTAACCCTCTCTGTGCAATACATGCTTCTAACAACACAGATTCCATTTTTTCAAATTGTGAACCTTGATGAGATTATTCCTGAAGCAGCTTTTCCAAGCTAAACTGGGTGTGATGTGTTGTGATAGCACATGATGGACGGTGCAATAGTGTAAACTTTGTATTGTCAATAGAAATATCTTGTGGACTGAAAAAGCTTATTCTTCATAACATAATTTGAACAGGGTTAAAAATTGTGAACTACAATGCCGTGGATGGTTTTCATCAAGATGAACGATGGGGAAAAAAGGATTTTGAAATTATTTCATGAAATCATACTTGTGATGCATTTAATGTATGTACATTTTCTGGAAATGTATGGATCATACAGATATTAATGGCACTGATTTCTAGCAATGAATAAGAATGAATTTTAAGAATATGGGAGAAAAATCATGATTCTTTCAATCATGTACCTTTCTTAAATCTGGAAAAGATCCAAGATTTGCATCCTCTCAGTAATATGTGATATATCTGCCTAATGGATGCCACTAATACGGATACGGTAAACAAGCATGGATGCTTTAATAAACAAACAAGGTACATGGGTCAGTGGTGTCTTGAAAGACACATTTTGCATGAAATGTACCCATCTCCTTTCGGTCTTCATATCTTACCGCTCTTGAAAGTCGTATCTGAAGCCGTGTTGCTATCAGGTCCGTTACCACCTCCGCTGTATGCTGCCACCATTACAGTGTACCTGGTGCTGGGTTCCAGGCCTGCGATTGTATTTGAGGTTCCAACTCCCAGACTGACTGCGGTGTTAGCGTTGGCTTCGTTACTGTCATCACTCCAATACTTCAACTAGAGAGAGAGAGAGAAAGAGAGAGAGAGTTACAATCTGGCTACGATCTGATTTGGGAAGAAATTCGCAATTGCATTTGATGTGGAAATTTAAACTTCTAAAATCTTAATGACCGACGATCTGAATAATCATATGATTAATAAATTCTAAATTTCTATGGATTTCAATCTCCCTTGGAGGAGGACAAATCTAAATCAGCTCAGAATCGTAGTGAAGTCATACTAGTTGAACGATTGTCTATGCTTTGAAGCTGATTCGCCTTTGATTCGGACTAGAAGGTTCAGTGCACTATAATTCCAGAGGTGAGAATTCTTTTCATTATCTAGAACCTAAATCAGGAAGAGGATGTTTCTTTAGATTTCCATATCTAATAAAATTGCCATTTTTCAAAAATCAGATCGCAGAAAGATCGTAAAGTGTGCGATGGGCTTTAAGTGCCTGTGAAAGAAGTTTACTCCATTCTCTTTATCTAGAAGACACCACTTACCTTATATCCCATGAGTTCTCCCTTGAAAGTGCTTTCATCAATTGCGTCCCAGCTTACATTGATGGTGGTCCCAGAAGCTCTCTCTGCTTTCACTCCAGTGGGAGCTGTCTTGGGTGCTGCAGAGCAAAATGAAGTGAACAAGAATACTTTGAGCTTCATGGAAGTCAAACCGAAAAGAAAGTTTTACTACCCAAAGAACTTGGTCTACTTGGGGCACTAATGATGTTAGAAGACTCTAGGATTCTTTAGGATGGAAGGGTTTGATTCATCGGAGGATTAATGGCTTGTTTGATGTCATTAGAATAGGATATCCTAAATCCAGTGATCACCTCTGAATAAGCAGTCATAAAAGCGGTGTTGATATGTCTGTGTCATTTGTAATTATATCGGTTTTCCTGAAGTGTATTGTCCTATGACAGGTCAAAGTCGAGTCAAAGTCCTCCTCGGCTCCTCCTCTCCCCCTCCTCCTCTCCTCCTACTCCTCCTCTCCCCCTCCTCTCCTCCTCCTACTCCTCTCCCCCTCCTCTCCTCCTCCTACTCCTCTCCCCCTCCTCCTACTTCTCCTCTCCTCCTACTCCTCCTCCTCTCCACCTCCGCCAACTCCTCCTCCTACTCCTCCTCTCCCCCTCCTCCAAATCCCCCCTCCTCCTACTCCCCCCTCCTCCTCCTACTCCTCTTCTCCCCCTCCTCCCTTTCACCATCTTAGTCATCAACCCTCCCTCACCATAATTCTTACCATTATCTTCATAACGAATTAAGTCTAGATACCTACCTTCTTGGTATGAATAGATGACTGCCCATTCACTGAAGGGACCTTCTCCCTCGTCGTTCGTTGCCTGTATCCGTACTCTGTATTGTGTGTAGAGTTCAATGCCCAGTGTAGCTGTGTAGATGATTGCATTGGGTTCCTGAAGGAGACCCGTAGAGGACACCTGACTGTCGACCTTCTGCCATTCCACCATGTAGGACACCGTTTCAGAGTTCCACTTGGATGACGGGAATTTCTGAAATAGCATCAAATATTTATCTTATCAGGAGATCAGGGAGAGACTTGTAGCGGAGATGTGGGAGACTTGAGCCAATTTTTTATATTTTTATCAATATTTCTCATAAAATCCTTATTTGTGAGGATGTAGGAGACCGTTTCCGAGTTCCACTTGGATGTCGGGAATTTCTGAAATTTCTGAAATAGCATCAAAGGTTCATCTTATCAGGAGATCAAGGAGAGACAACCATAGTACTCCAGTCCAATCGTGTTTATGTACCAATCTGGGCCCGTTACACAAGGAAAAGTCAGCCATTGATTACTATTATCATATTGAAAGCTACTGTATGTTCAATCAAATGACGATACAATGAATTGCTAAGTATTATCTATGTCTAGAGCAGGGGTGATAGTGACCTTTCTTAACCCCCACCCCCTTTGAGTAAAAAAAAAAAAAAAAAAAAAAATTGGGGAAAAAAAAATTGGCATCTAACAACATTCTCCTCCTTTCGAGTAAGAAAATTGGGGAAAAATAGGGAAAATAAGGAAAAATCAGGAAACCGATTTAAATCAGGTAATAATCAGGTAATTATCAGGCCTGGTCTAGGAATGGATCTTTAACATCAGCATCTGAAAGCCACAACTTAGAATCACGCTAGAATCCAAAATGAAACTTTTATCCATTATTTGTATCATTAGCAGGCTTCAAAATGCCAAAATGTCAATTTTTAATAAAACAATAGCCCATATGCCTGGCTAACAACATATAACAAATGTATGTCAATGAGCATAACTTATGCATTTGTTTATCTTGAGGATTTAACTTGATTGTATTGTTATTATTATAACATGTAGAGGTACTTACATCCCACGTGATTCTAAGATCTCCAGTATTGCCGCCACCACCTCCAACATTCGATGGTGATGCAGTAGGAGCTAAAAGTCAAGGATCATAAGATAAAAGTTAACATTCATAATCAAAGTTGAAAATTTAATTTATTGATCTTCAAATAAGAAACAACTTATCCACTGAATGGTATACAAATTAAACACTGTTTCTTAAGTAAGAGACTTGAGTTAATTCTATAGTGTCTTGTTGACTGCTAGTATCCTATATGACATGATACAAGTGCTAAGAATGAGTACCCATAAATTATGCATTTTAGTATACCTACCCGCTGCTTTATCCTGGCCAAGCCTCAATGTAAAGTAAAATGATTTTTGTTCTTCAAAAGAGTTCTTCAATATTCAGGTGCTCTATGTTATGACATTAATCAAAATAAAAACATGATATCAATAGAAAAAATATTGACTGATTATCTATCAAGTTTTCTTCTGGAAGGTAGTTCCATTTAAAGCCCCACTGCACTACTTATAGCTACTTGCGCCCTCTATATATCAAACAATGCCTAATTGGTGCCTGTTGGTCCCCATGATCCTTCTTTGATTATGTTAAGTGAGAGCTGACTTGATGAGATAACCACCTGTCAGTGACCTTGCAGGGAGGTCTAATCCCCCTGGCCAAACTAGTGCAGACGGGCTTTAAGCCAATAAAGGCCTGGTTTTCGAGGAAGCACTACGTCTTGGACTTACAAAGGCTTGATAGAGTCTGGTAATACCTCTTTAAAGCAAACTATTTATATAATGTATGTATCCCTGTATGAATCTTACCTGTTTTGCCAGTTTTGACATCGGCCTCTACAAGTTCGCTGGGTGTTCCCCGACCAATCCTATTGACAGCGATAACTCTGAAGGAATAAAGACTGAACGGATCCAAGTTTACCAGACGAACAGAGTTAGATCCAGCGCTTTCACCTGAAAAATGAACAAAAACACAAATAAATAATAATGATATCACCTTTATAATTGAATTTGAAATAATATGCGTTAAAATACATTTGAGAAGCAAAAAAACTTTAATGTGTTTGGCAGATAGGCCATACGTTACATTATAGAAAAATTATGAGCAGGATTAGCTGTTTTCTAAACAATTCCCTATTTAAGGAGAAACTTATATAGTTCAAAAGACTTAGCTTATGTACATAAATGGGACATAAATCTTAATTTGATATAAATTTGTCAAGAGTTCAGAAATGGCATTACCATTTTATAGCAAGAACAATTATTTGATCTATCAAATTCCATTGAAGTGCATTCAACAGTTTGGGAAAGTTTAAATTTCTGTATCTGCTTGGACAAGTGGAATTAATTGTATACTGATTCAGATATTTTTTTACATGCACTTAAGCGAGCAGTCTACCATATCCCATTAATAAAACTAATACAAGCAGTGTCGGTTTTTACAGATGGATACTTTAGGGTGTTCTATTTGAGGAGTTGGGGCACATTTTAAAATAAATGACACATAGATATGATATAAGGATCATTCTCTTACAAATCTTTCCCTCTGATACTTTTGAATATATAAAGGTCAATTTTGTCAAGGATACAAAGAGATTTTGATATTCAAATGACACATTTTCACATATTGAATACATGTTCATGATAGAATGATTGAATGAAGCTAACAGTGACTTACAAATAAATAGTGGCAAAAGATTGATAGCTGCTCTACGTCAATGAGTCATACCCATCATTCATGTGTCCTCTCAAATTAAATGCCACTTCTCTTTTATTATTCTTGATTCTCAATACAAAAACAAAAACATTTAAATGGAAAAGACACCGCTTGCATTGCAAATTTTTTTCGTGGTTTATTGTGGAATATATTAAAGGGGTGCTTGAATTTGGTAAGCTCATGCACTCTTCTGAGAATACAGGGCTTGACTGGTTTTTACTAGTGTAATATTTCTTTGTAACTCAACCTAATCTTAACTTAATGTGAGAGTAGCATTTAATTGAGGTCATGTGTAAAAAAAACAATAAAACATTTCATCACTGCAAATTCCAAGAAAAAAAGATTGAAAAACCATGCTCTATCAAGTTTAACAGAGATCTTTTGGGAAGAACTACCAGGAATAATATTTCACAGTTCTTTCTATTACCTATTAATCAAGGAAATAATAATCACAAACAGCTGCTTTGTAGTTAATGTAAGCAAATAGCTAATAAATAAAAAAAAAAAATCTTCCTGATTTAGATACAATATAATATAGGACTGGGTAAATGGATGAGGCTTTCAACATTTAGAGCAAAGAAACAGAGGGGGAATTTTGCATACAGACTAAAATCAATTAAAAACAAAGAAACGTTACAATGCATATAAGTTTTTTTAATTTTTTTTTAAAAAGGATAGTAAATTGAAGAAGAAAAAGGATTAAAGTAGACAGAACTGTAACAAGTTTGTAGTCCTTTTCTCAGAAAGAAACACACAAAATATACTAGAACACAGAAAGTGATACTGCATTTAAATAAATGTGTGTGTGAGCATGAATAGAATGACCTGAGTTACATATACAAGCACAGAGTGTTCTCCTCTTAGTGGAAAAACTTTTGTACTGGATGATCAGAAGTTCATAATAAACTTGAGATAATTTCTCTCTAAGAATTTTTTTGCCAGAATTCAACAATTGCTTTTGAGCTTCCATCTAGCTACAAAACCATGAAATACATATAACGGATGTCAGAATCATAGGTACAGAGAATGGGACTTAAAGCTGTGATATGTACGGGGAAAAAGAGATATAATACTGATAAAACATCTGAGGGGGAAGCAGATATGATATAATAGGAGTAAACAAAATCACTACCAAACATAATGCATTGAAATGAAATAAGACAGCAAAGAGATAGAAATTTTACAACTTCTGTATAAAACTAGTTTATACATTAACACTGATGTTTATGCCATTAAACAAAATTGTACATAACAAATTGAAAAAATGTGACATATTATATTAGAAAAGTTTCTGAAAATTAAAGTTGTGAGTTAATTTTTCTGTACAGAGTTACTCCATAAAATATGAAGAATTTTGTGGACTAACTATACCAATACCACATTAAAAAAGTGACATTCCTTGAAGGCTAAATTGTTTTTTTTTAAAAGGTACCTTATTTGTGTCATGCATTTTTTAGCACAATGCTCTACAAAATTTGGTGAAAAACTGCAGTTGTTTTCCTTTTCACATAAATTTCAACAAATTAACTCAGTTGTTTATCTAATTTCTACCAGAACATAGTCATGTAGGATAAAGTTACAATACAAGATATGCATGTACTATTTTAATGGGGAAAAAGGATGTCAAGGAAAAAAAAGCAAACTACAAACGCAATCCAAGCTCTATAATATGTAAAAGAATGTTTTTTTTGGGAAAAAAAGAGGCAAAAATAGACCTTAAGAAACGAGAGATAATTTATTCTCACCAAAGTCTGAGAGGACTGAAACGCCTGTACAATGCAAATGTGTTAGGGATTAGATACAAAGAATGATGTATCAATATATTATCATTACTGCGATCTCTTTTTCTCTTCTATCCCTATACTTTCCCTCTTTCTTTGAAATGACATACAAAATAACAGTTAATTAAAAATTAAGTATAGTTAGTAGTCTGAGCATTTGCATAATAAGATAGTTGATGTTAAACCATATATGTATTATGAAATATTATGATTAAATTTGTTAGAGTACAACTCCTGTATATGAATGTTGAAAAATATTCATATAAAAGAGAAAAGTAGTGACAGATAATTGGGTAAGATATAAAGGAATAGAAAGTACTAAAATTACCTATAGTGCACTTGTGTTACAACAAAGCGTTTTCTTTCACACAATATATGGATTGCTATTTGCAGTTGAACATTAGATTTGAGCATGATGAAAGAAATCTTTAAAGTATGCAGGAAAGAAATTAGCGGTAAAGTGAAATACCACAGTCGCCTCTCACAGGAAAAGCATTATGTTGTTAATGCAATAAGCAAATTAATACAGCATTAATATCTTCTATTCAGCCATCAGCGACAATTTATATACGTTATTGATTCTTCTTCTAAGAGATGGTTGGAATACTGCATAAATATGCAAATGAGTTAGTACGTAGTTATGCCAACAACACAAGGGAGTACAATGACTGTGATATACTGACCTGAGCGGAGTTCGACCCATTCATCGCTATGATCCGTCTGTCCTTCGATGGTAAAGGATGTGATGGGGCTGTTGTTGTCTGTGCCTGGTACCCAGCGCAGGTTGGCAGCCAGGTTCTCAACCTCCACCGAGAGACCGGACGGGGGTCCAGGGGGTCCTACAAGGAGGAGAACCAACAGGTTTTGTTTAAAATGTGATGAAGAACAACAGCTAGTTTTATTGAAGTCTATGATGGAATGATATACATGTACTTTAAAACAAGAAACTTTCATGTAAAGTAAGACTATTTTTGTGGAAAGAGACTGTCACTAATTGCATAAACACTTTGTTGTGTCAATTGTCATCTGTTGTTCTAGCAGTTATTAATAACTTGATCTCTACATTTAAATATGACAGTGGATCACAAGAGCTGGATACTCTATCTAATGGGTGATTAGCCAACTTTGTATTACAACATTTTAAAGGAGACCCATTTAAAAAAAAAAGAGGCCCTATACCAGAACAATCTTTGAGTTTATTAAGAATAAAACTTGACATTTTAAAAACAAAAGTCTAAGGAGACAGAGTGTTTTCATCTGCTTTTATCTTGAAGGAAACTGAAAGTGCACCAATCACCTACAAAATAATGTGTGGAGAGTGGGAATGTATAAAATCAACCCTTACAAAAAAAACCTTACCTTGCAATATATTGCATAGATAATGAGCGCTTTGACCTTTGACTTTTGACCTCATGACCCCAAAGTCTAATCATTTCATTAGCTCTGCACGAGAACCGTACGTACTCCGGCTTCTTTGTAATGGAGGCAAAGAAAAGAGGCCCTACTACACACAGAACAATTTTTTGAGTCATTCAGAAAAAAAACTTGACATTTTAAAAACAAAAGTCTAAGGAGACAGAGTGTTTTCATCTGCTTTTATCTTTAATAAATAGTTAATAGTTAGGTCTGAAGAAAATGAAGGACAATATTGGACAATGCGCAGAGAACCCAAGTTGGACCTGGTTAGGCGCAGGCGATACTCAATTAGAGGGCGTACCCGTGCTTGACTAGTTGACTCACAAGTCACGAACATGTAAAATTGAGAGCGTATTTACACTTACAAAATCTCTTTATCATTGTTTGGTTGGAGTTCTGCCCTCCTTCCTTTAATGTATTCAATTCTGGGCTCTGTTCCATAAAACTTGTTATAAAAAACAAATGCTAAATTTCCATGACAAAATAGTTCTCAGCCAATCAAATACCGCGACTTCAGTAGCTTACGACAGCTATTGTATCTTGTTACTGATATTAATGTTTATGAAACAGGGCCCTGATGCAAGTTGTCTGGATACTTTGATGAATGGTGGTGAAGAGAAAGAATGGAATCTGGGGTATATACTGACCTGCAATGTCTAACGTAGCACTAGAGCGGTCTGAATCAGCCACAGTCAGAGCGACGCAGGTGTATTCACCACCATCCCGTAACTGAGCTGAGACGATCTCCAAGTTGCCATTGTCTCTCTCGGACTATTGAGGAAGAGACGGAGAAAATTATCAGGCCACAAAAGAAAAAAAAGAGGAACATATGTAATAGTGTAAGAAAAGATACAATGCCGAAAGTAGAGGTAGAAAAAAATGAAGATTTTGGAGATACAAATCTTGTAATTCATTTCAATACCATTCAAACCGTTATTGGAGATATATTAATCAATGGCTCCATGGGTGTAAGAAAAGAACAAGGGTATATATATATATATATATATAGAGAGAGAGAGAGAGAGAGAGAGAGAGAGAGAGAGAGTGGTGAGTTTAATTGACATGACTCTGTCAGATGTAATGCTAAACCTTGCAGGAATGCATTTCATACAAACACTGAAAATAAGCATTGACGTATTGGATACTAACCCACTAATCTATCTTGTATGCCCTAAGTCTGATAAAAGTCCTCATAATTTTAGTTAGATCTTTAGTTTTGCAGACATAGGTGTCATTCTTGCTCATTAAGGAATCTGATTGTTAAGCCTATGCCAGGGAAACCTTTATTATTATTGTTAAAGTGATCATATATTACATATCACACAATAATTCTCTTATTCTATCAACGAACAACAAGCTGCTAAAGGTAATTTCATTATGTCACATTATTATCACATTAGTGGATACGTCACCAGACCGTGGATCAAATGGTTCACAGTTCGAGTGCCGCTGCTAAACTAATGTCGTTTGGCAAGACATTAGTTTACATTTGCCACTCTCCACCTAGGTGAAGTAAATGGGTACCCAGTCGGAAGAAATCTTTGAATGCTTTAGCGCCTTATAATGGCGGCTCAGCTGCAACCAGGGTAATTATATGATACCTTGAATTAAGCGCAGTAGAATATATTCATATAGTAGCTGCGCTATATAAATGGACCTATTATTATTATTGATATGCAAGTGAAATATGCTGAGTACGGGGCCTTACCATTGCGTATCTTTCGATTTCACTGAGGTCAATTTCTACTCCATTGTGCTCCCATAGGTAGGTCAACTCCAAGTATTCATCATGAGCAGCTTTACAGCTTAGGGTGGTAGACTGCCCAACCTCTACCAAGGTGTTATCAGGATGCCCCGTGATCACTGTCGCATCTATCAAAGAAAGAAATCAAGTTGAAGACAGATTAGATTGGATTAGATTGGATTAGATTGGATTTGAATTTTTTGCTGTATACATTAGATTATGCATAAAATAATGTATATTGTCTCACATATTGTGTCCAAAGCATATTATGAAAGATTGCTGGGAGGAAGTGGTACTTCTAAATACAGATATCTTCTGAATGGTCATGTTAGGGTAACCGTGTTGTTGGGTATTCTGCAGTTGCTCCAAAATTTGATTGATCAACTCCATATAATGAGTGTCCACTCAACCTTTCTACATGACATATGAATACACAAACAATGCACTAGCTGACCTTTTATATCCAGACTACCTTCGCCGGTCACGGTTCCATTTGAATTGGTGGCAGTGCACTGGTAAGTTCCACCATCGGACATCTGGACATCTACGATGACCAGGTTAGGAGGGTCAGCGGTCAAGTTGTAGCGGGCGCTGTTTGTGATGGGTTGACCATCGTGCTGCCATGTGACCGTCGGAGCGGGGGCAGCATCCACATCGCATAGCACAGTGACTGTAGCTGTGAGTGGGGCAGGCTTGTCTGTTTCCATTGGGCTCAGGAACTCGGGTGGGAAGGCTGATAAAGCAAACAACAAAAAAGAACAACAAGCATGATGAGAAGAGCGAATGTATCGATCATTCTCATTTATTTGGCATAAAATTTTTTCCGTCTCTGAGGAGAAATGGAGAATTTTGTCTACTTCTATTCTGTCTATTTGTCCATTTCCACATCAATATTTTGTACAGAGCAAAGAAAATAAAAATGATCGTTGGAGAACATTTTGGATGGATTTGAAACGTACAGCTTAAACTTATTTCTAATTTAAAGTATGCGCCTTTCTCTCTTTCACTTTTTCTCTTGTAACCTTTTCAACAGACTAAAACAGAATCATTAAACTATGTCTTCAAGTACTAAAAAAAGTACTATTAACAGTTGTTTTTACCTCTTACGGACAGCTGTGCAGCGGAATAAATCATGCCATGAACGTTGCTTGCAAAGCACTGATACATGGCTGTATCCGTCGTCATAAGGTCGTTTATTATGAGTGTCTCGAGGTTGTTGCGGAACTGATGTCTGTCCCGAGCGGTCAGTACTTCTCCATTGCGATACCAGGTGTACTGGTCAGCCTCCTCAGCCTCTACGTTCCATTCCTGCATGGTGTTGATGTCTTTCATGGCATCCATTGGTTCGCTGACCCACGCTGGCGCTTCTACATGGTCAAAGGAAAGCAAAATAGATTAAAAATGATTTATAAAAATGCTTATCAAACATTAAAAAATGAAAGAAACTATATGTAATCATACTCCTTTTGGTGAAACAAAATTATGGACAAAAAACCAAAGGCAGTATTAGGAAGTGTTGACATGTTGTCTAAAACAGCTTAACATTGTATAACACAACAAGTCTGTTTTAAAACAGCTTGATGTTGTATAACATATCACATTCATATCTTCATATTACAGCATTGCTTATAGTTTTGTTTGAAATATATCTTCCAACAATCTCAGTCAATTGTTTCTTAGATTTTTATAATAAAATTTGACTAGCATTAGATGCATCTCTGAAACTCAGCCTCTGCATCCCTGCCATGTCCATCATATCTTGATGACTCCCTGGTAGAGCAGTGGTCTTATAACCAGAAGGTCGCTAGTTCTCTTAAGAAAGTTATGATATGCTATAGTTCCCTTTCGTAAGGCATTAATTGTAATAACCAAGCCTATGGACAGGACTTAAAGTCATATGTTAATTCCTCTGGTTGCTTACAGACATATACAGTGAAACCTAGCTGCTTTGGAACCCATCTATATACATAGGTCACCTGGCTATAAAACATTTTCTCGCTGAAACACATTCAACAGGAAACTAGGCATAAGACCTGCTGCTTCTGAAAACCATTTTGTTGTATAAATGATCTAGAGCAGTCTTTATACACAGGTTTCACTGCATGTACTTGCTTTCGTAGTGGTTATATAAAGTAGATTGAATCAATCGTCAACTTACCCGCGACATCGAGTTCTGCCGAAGCTCCACTATTGATGTCATTGATGTAGCAGAGGTAGGTTCCTGCATCCTCCAGCTGCACGCCCACAATACTTAAGATCTCACCCCCTTCCTCCAGCACAGCTCTACCGGTAGGCAACCCAGCACCAGGAGGCGTGGTACGTACCCACTGGACCCTGGAAATCTGACCCGTTGGTTGCCTGGCAAAGTCACAGATCAAGAAAGAAGGAGGAGGGGGTATTCAATTCAATTTTTAAGTCAGAAATACTTGCATTTTAACTCAGTGTTGGGCTCAGATGAAATGCTAAGCAAGATTTTGGTACACTGGTATTTATTGGCCAAGTGTTGTGTCTTAAATCTTTGAAAGCTAGCTAGCAGACTTGAGCTGATCATTTTGATAGCCTTGATTTGGCTGGCAGTATAATACGCTTCTCATTACCAGCTGCATACAAGCCAATCTTATATGTGCATACTTATGCCAGAAAAAGCATTCAAGATTGCTTTTTTCTCTAGGTATGGTTGCCTGCATAATGGTTTATAGAAAAAAAAAAAAAAAGGAATAATAATAAAAATAATATTGGATATTTATATAGCGCACATATCCACCTTGCAAGGTGCTCAAAGCGCTCCAATATTACCCCGGATCTGCTAGGCTACCGATTTCGGTGCTCACAGCATTCAAGGAATTCCTTCCTACCGGTCCCCATTTACTTCACCTGGGTGGAGTGTGGCAAATGTAGATCAATGTCTTGCCAAAGGACATTAGTGAAGAGTAATCTATTTTCCTACATGTGGATGGAATACTTACGGGCCATAGAAGAAACATTCAAATTTGACGTCTTCTCCAGTAATGGTCGTCACATCCATAGGTCTGTTCTCTGGAACAATCCTGATAGCTGAACTTGAAGAACCTGTACAAACAAAAAAAAGGTCAAAGAGTTGAGTGTATTGATTGATTGGGACTGGACGTAGGGCATCACTTGAAGAACAAGGCCATTATTCATAGGTGTGTATTTACTTTCAATAGTCCAGGTTTTAAACGTGGCTAAAGGCTCGTGAAGACACGAAGCAGTAAACCACAACAGTTTTTTTATTGATTTGTAAATGGATTGCAACTGCACACAGCAAAGGTCCAACAGGTATTCACTGAGCGCTGTGTTATAAGATATATATGATATAAGATATATGTAATAGAATCCCAATAGGAGCAAACAGAATAATAGAAGAAAAAAAGAAATATGAAAAAAATTGCCATATTCACTGAAACAGTAATGTAAAGAATAGTAGTTCATTCACTTGAGGGTTGAGGGTTCGAATCTCAGCCCGGCACAAACGTCCTTTGGCACAACATTGATCCACATTTGCCACTCTCCACCCAGGTGTAAATGGATACCTTGCATTCGCACGGGTAATCATAATTGCAGGGCCTTCAAGAAGAACAGCATTGAAGCTGATGAGGCTTCCCTGGGTAAACAAACTTATTATTATTATCATCATTAATTACCGGCAATGACTGTAACAGTGACCAATGGACTGACTCTCATTTCAACTCCTCCCTCAGAGATAACGTTGCTCTTGACTTGACACCTGTATGCTCCTGCATCACTTGCCAAAGCGTAGAAGAAGCAGAGTCGACCGTCATCCATAACCCGGATGCGGCTATCGCTGGAGTCCACCAACATATTCTCATGGAACCAATTGACCAAGATACCTGCATGAAAGATGAGAGAGAGTGGCACGCACAATTAGCACCATCGTAGCGTAAATCTAGGATTAGATATGCAAAATATCACTACACATAACATCCCTTTAGATGTATACATCCATGTACACACCAACATAAAACAGACTGTCACCTAACAGTTTAGAGCAACTACTTATCCACTGTTACCATGATTATTACATATTTTCTTTCTACAACATCTTCCAATTTGCCTAAAAAGAGATAAGAACAATTCTGTTTTTTTTGTTTTTTTTTTAATTTTTAACTAACATATCAAATAACTAGATTGACAAGTTTCACACCGACTTCCCAGTGAAATATCTCACAAAATGCAGCCCAAAAACTCTCAATAATTTTTGCATAAAAGTACATTTCTATAGAAGTTATTCAACACATGCACTTCCCGCTCCAGGTTATATCACTCTAATAATTTAGTCTAATTTAACTATGAGCCATCGAATTACATATTACATCTGACTTTCAATAATGACAGCACTCAATTCACCATTAATACATACATGCCTATCTAGCAGATAATTCAACCAATAATAATTGAAACCCATTTCAAGTATTGTTCATTCAAAACAACTATTGTACAGTTCTACATCAATCTTAATGCAATCAACATTTCTGTTTTTATACTCTTGAATCAAATTAAGGGAGGGAAATGCTAGAGGGCTACAGTTCCTCGTGTGTTGCATTCAATTCAGTGAATTCATTAGTCCATGCAAGTGCATATATGTTGTAAAGTGGAGAGAAGCACACCAAAATTAGTTTTATATCATCAGCATTCAGCGAAACTAAGATTTCCTATGAATCCAAGCAATTTTGTTGCAGGCATAATTTTATTATCTTTTTAGCTCTACGGTATATATATCAAGCAAATTAGTTTATTTCTCATCACAAGCACCCTTTCTTTGTGTTAAATCATACCCGAGAGAGAAAAAAATATCACTGTGGTTTATTCCTTTCATAGCTATCATTACTGTTCATCTTGACAAGAAATCTTTAAGTCAATAATAACAAGTTTTTAGATGATAGAGAAAAGTAAAAACAAGGGGAAAAAGGGAAAGATTACTTTCAACGCCAAGCCCTTCGTAAGTTAATGATTAAATCCTTCTTCATGGGACATTTTGATTCCAATATAATTCTGAGAGATGAGAGTTCATGTACCTTATAATAGTTCAAATAAGAGTTTGAAATTACAATAAACACACAAATCAAACAATCAAATAAATGTTTTAATATTGGTAGAGATAGAAGAAAACAAGAAATACAAAATGCAGTTATATGAGAAGAACATTACACTAATGCCAAATCTGGATGCTTGAAAGTTTAAGAAATTTGTGAACATACATCAAAGTTATTTCTGGTTAAATAATGGCTTTTGAAAATTACACCCCCCCCCCCTCCCCCCAGTGAACAAACATAAGATAAGAAGATAAACAAAAACAATCCACAAATATTTACAACAAATGGTTCAGAAAGGAATATGAATTTTAAAACCAATGAATCAAATGTAAAACCCAAAGGCTCATAAACACAACAGTCCTTCATTTCCCCTCTCTCCTCCCCCCCTACCCAAAAGAACAGAATGAAATACATATAGATGAAAATAAATGTAACACAAAATAATAACATAACTAAACAGAAATGTGAACAAAACATTAAAATTGAAGCTGAAATTAAAAAGAAAAGAGAAAAAAGAAAAGACGAATACAAGATAAAATCTGTCTATACCCCCCCCCCCAAATAAAAAAAAGGAATCGCAGAGCAATGAACAAAATCTTACGTGTGTAATCTATACTATAGATTATATTGATCATAATTTTTTTTAACAGGATCAATAGTACATTAATCAGGTCTTAACCGATAAACTACACCACACAAATAAACATACTTAAATTGTACTCTTTTGTACACAAAAATTAAGCTTTCAGGTTTGACTGGTATTCATTTTACAGTATGAGTACTAAAATGTCTATTGTGACTATAATGAATGAACAAAAGGATTTGTTGTGAATTTATATACTTTGACAGACACGAGACTACTTTCTCTCTTTGAAAAAAAAAATCTACAACACATCTAAGACTGGGCAACATTTCTTTTTCCTTGAAAGCACAAGTTTTCAAACATATATCTGGATATTTGCAGTTCATCTAAACAGCAACCACATCCTTTTTTATATTTATACCTAGATCATACAGCATTAAAAGCAATAAGTAATTTATTCAACTTGAACACCTCAAAGCAAATCTAATTTTACAATTATAATCAAAAGCTTATATGTACAGACTGGATGGATGTAAAACATAAGGGAATTTCTGATGCTACCACAAGCATGGTAAGAAGTCTACAGCGCAAAAAGAATTGTCAGGAGAAGCTTGTTGCTGCTGTCAGCAATTCAATGTTATGGGTTATTACATACCTCATTCATATATTCTTGTTCATTGATTGGTTAAAAGTGTGTCACATGATCATAAATAAACACACTTTTTTTGCCAAAGGTACTATATACAGCTCCCAAGCCGTAAATAGTACCTCTTGAAACTAAAAGTACTATTTACGGCTAGCAAAAATTCACACAGTACTCAGAGTATGAGAATACGACATGCTGTTGAAATTCGATGAGTGATCGCTGCAAACTTTATGGAAATAGTATGAATTTTGGACCGTGCAAGCAGGGAATGACAAGGCAATAGGAATGGCTACAGTGGGTAAGTTTGAAGTCTTTGATTTTACAGCAAAATCTTTTAACCAATCAATGAACAATGAATATATGAATGAAGTATATAAAGCAAATATATACTGCCTTTATTCAAATCTCTTGATTTAAACTATGGGCCCTCTGTGACTGCAATAGCACTATTACAGTCACCTTGTGCCCATAGTTTTAACCAAAGTCTTGCATGGTAGTATAGATTTGTATATACAACTTCTATTTTCAGACTACTTTGGTACTATTAACCTGTACATTACTTGATCCCCTTAGGGCTCTCCACAAACGACACTCGGTTCTTCAAGTTCATACATTTGACTGCTAGCTTGAATGGGCCATGGACTTACTAAGTACTATTAAAGAGAAAAATTGCTCCAGTTTGATGTACGAGTTAAGCACAAATATGAAGATGACTAAATGGGTACAGTTTTCATGATTTCAAATGGCACTATTTATTCTTATAAGATGAAATGACTACAAAACAGATATGCTATGAAATGACTTTGTTACATGGAAAATACTTGTACATTGATGATGACATGACACAACCAGTTCCACAATTCGATAACAGTGCTTTCACCGAGTTACGGGAATCTATATAGGCAACCTGATAGCTTTGATATCCAACAATGAATATGATTTTAATTGATAATGGAGCATTCATGTTGATATAAATACAGTATGAAGTATATACAGGAAGATGCATATGTCATGAAACTTGTGTCATCGCAATCATGCCCTTGAAAGAGTATTGCACGATTACATAACTATGCAAGATGATGGTTTTACTATGTAATGCATGCCTTCTCTTGCATATTATGTATACAAGATACAACAAGCCATGTTTCTGGCATGATGCTAAGATGATTTATGCACAGAACATTTTGGGGGGATAATCCTAACAAGCTTAGACTATATGAATATTCATGATCGGCGTAGGAAAGTGGTTTGCACTAAAAGAGTACCGATTCATAATTTGTCAGTCCATTAGACTTGCATCTTCATTATGTTGGATAGATTGTAAGAAATTCAGTATTTTCAAATAGTAAATTGATATGGGCCTAATAAAACAAGGCCATCTTCTTGGAAACTAGTCTTTGTACTTATACTTAAATCATGACAATAGAGGAGGCCTTTTCATATTCACATGGGCATACTCCTCTAGTATGGCGCATGGGGAGGGGGGGGGGGGGGTAGGGAAAAAGGGAAAACATGCTCTGTTTCATTGCAAACCCTTTTCTTCCCCATGTTTAGAAAAAAAAACACTTGGATTCTATACAGTCCATTTCCTACTTAATGAAAATGCTTGTCAGGTAAATGGTGAACTCCTAGAAATGCTGGATTGGATTGGATGAGATTAGATGAGATGGATTTCCATGATCAAACAGGATTGCACATGAGGTGCGAAGAGATCTAACGCCTTTCTGATTCTTACATGGTATGACATGAAGAAGGACTTACTGATAGTGTCACTTGCATCACACACTGATAAATGTGTTCAGAAATAAAAAACATAATTTTTTTATCACTCAAAATTGATACTGGCACAAACTGCAGGATATATTGTGTGGTTGGCAAGTAATATATTCTACAAGGACATTTGTGTAATATAAGCTGCAATATTTTCATTGAGGTCACAAACTGATTGAATTTAAACCATTTTTTAATATGACTTTGGAATTTTAAAAAAAAGCTTCAGATCTGCTTGATTGCTTGATTGATATCACATAACCATATAAAATCCTTGAAGTTAACTAGCTCTGATATAATCTGATTGCTGTACTCAGTTATGGACCAACCCCTTTCCAAATATTGAAACAAAAATACAATTCTTGTATTAGTCATTGTTTCAGCCATTTCAAATGTATTTTTATTTTTAGAACAGAAAAGTTATACATCAATTTTTAACTTTATATCAGTTGTATGACAAAATAATGCTGACATTCTAGTACCTCTGAACACATCTATCAGCTGGTCTGTCCTCTGCGAGTAAATAGAAGTGGAGTGTTAAAGAGACAAAGTAGCAACGCAACAAACAAACTCTAACACTAACTATCACTATGAACATGACTGACAAAGAAAGCGGACAAAATATACAGTTCCTCAGGTAGACAAAGGAACATCCCTTCACTGCTGTTATGTAAAAATGTGAAGAACAGGTGTCACATGCATATTCACCTTTTTACATAATAGCAGTGAAGGAATGTTCCTTTGTCTACCTGAGGAACTGTATATTTTGTCCGCTTCTTTGTCTGTCATGTTCATAGTGTATCAAACTGTTTGGTTAGTTGACTAGTCATGTGATACAACATTGCATCATGGGATAACACTATAGACAATGGTTCATGATGGGTAGTACAAACCGTCTGCTCACGGCAACGTTTGATCGATCAACATTTCGGTGGAGATCCAAGAAAAAAACAAGCGCAGCCAACGGTGATTACAAAATGAAATAAAACAAAATAATTCATAAATAAATAAAGCTAATGATAAGATTTTTTTGAGGGTAAACAAGTTTGATAAGAGGCAACTGTGGATATATAATGCCAGAGCATAGCATTGGCCAAGATAAAACGATATTAGATAATAATATTAGGGAGCTGTCTAATTGAGGGAATATTCTGATGCTGCAATAATATTAAAAACATTGTTCCTATGAAGTACAATATAAAATGTTTCTAAAAGGTACACCTTCATATTAACTCTTGCGAAGCTGAGGCACATAATATTTATATGCACCTTAACATTCACTCAATTCATTGGAAAATGTATTGGTGTGTCCTAATTATTTTCTATTTGATGAATTGCGTGAAATGAAGTTCTCTAGCACAGCAACATTCAAGATGTTTTTTCTCAAATACGGATAAATAACCCTCTAGGTTTTCAAAACTTTACAAATTGTATGTTCTACATGTATATTCAAGTTATATCACTTCAATGCCATTTGCAAATTATCACACAATTGCTGTTGAGTTTGGATTAAAATGTTTCATTTCACACTGCCTAGCCACAACAAAAAGCTTCATATTTTTACACTCGTTGCCCTGTAGATTTTGAAAAGACAGGACTAAAATTATTCCATATTATATAGCAGCTTTGTAAAATAAAATGAATTATTGTTGTATGCATATGATGAAGAAAAAAAAGTAAAGCTCTATTTTTTATGAGATATTTGATGAAACCCTCATAAATTCATAAAAAGCATTTGTATTTTCTTCCACATAATAGCAACAATTATTGTTACCATTTTATTTTAAGAAGATGAACAGTAAAGCAATTGGTCAAAAGAGAGTGAAAAAAAATTGAGAAAGAGAAAGAAAGAGAAAACAGAGAAAGAGAGAGAGAGAGGGGGGAGGGATGGATGGAGAACATAAAGATACCGGTAATTGAAAGAGAAAAGGAGAGGGGAGGGAAAGAAAAGATAAAAGAGAAGGATATAGAATGGAGCAGAGAAAGAGAAAGGGAGTGGGGGAGAGAAACCGAAATACAGAAACCAGGAAAGAGAGAGAGAGAGAGAGAGAGAGAGTTGGAGAGGATATTTAAAGAGAGAGAGAGAGTGTGTGAGGGGGGGGGGGGAGGGGGGAAGAAGATAGATTCTGGACATGGTTAATTAATGGTGTGTTAAGACTGACCTGGGTAATGTGGAGGCGGGTTACATGTTACACAGCCCCCCTGACCTGCATTCAGTGACTGAGTTGATGTAGCAGCTGGGTCAAATAAATCAACATCTGCAACAACAACAAAAACAACAACAAATGATAATCACGTATCCTATATGTTATATAATCACATATCTATTGAGGCAGCAGACTCTTAAAACGGAAGCAAAATTTATCCATATCATTGTATGTGTACACAAAACTTAATAAATTGAATCTCTGGTGGTCATGGATCAAACCTAAAACATATGCCAAACCCAATCAGAGAAAGAGAGAGAGAAAAAGAGAGAGAAAGAGAGAGAGAAAGAGAGAAAGAGAGAAGTACCTGGTAGTAAATAGCTCATATCTAACAGTCAATAATCAGAATTCTTAATACTTTGCTAAATCTTTATAACATTAAGAGGCAATCATATACAAGTCGTCTGTTGAGAACAACAACAAACAGCATGAACTCATGGTAATATGCTAAGAGTCACTGCCTTTCTGGCTAAAAGCAGACTACGCATGGCAGTATTCATTCTACAAAAACAAGTTCCAAGTCTTTAACTCCTATCTTCGAGACCACTTACAGGCAAAGACGAGCTCTGCTGGCAGACTTCTCACTGACCCCACCTGATTTGAGGCCATGCACACGTACTCCCCGCCGTCTACTGTTCTCTCTGGGCTAGTAATGGTCAGTTGCCCAGGTGTGATGACCAGTCGAGTGTTAGTTGCCTGAGAGAGTGGAGCACCATCCTTAGTCCACGTGTAGGTGATTGGTTCATCACCGGTAGCACGACAGTGGAGGGAGACTGAATCGACATTGGATGCCGTATCAAAGATGGTTTCCTCTGGGTGCTGCGTAAGGATTGGTCCAGTTTCTAGAGGGAAAAAGAAATTTTAAAATCATTTGTAGTTGTTGTTCAACCCCAGTTAGTAGAACGTTAAAAGTGTTTTTCATGAAGACAAAGTACACTTTTATTAGTTAAAGAAAATGAAAGTATACATACATTCAATCCATTACTTGTCTAACTGTTATAAAGCAGGTCTGTACAGTATCATGTTCTTTAATATGACTAGTTAAACAACTACTTAAAATCATCACCGATTTTAGTTGACAGTTATTTGTTCCCTCAGTAATACCACTTGTTTGAGAGTTCAGGTTTCAATCAGGATAATTAGATTGCTGGAGAATTAGATCGTTACTCACCTGCGTGTACAGCAGCACCAAAGAGGGCGACACACATCAAAATGATCTTGCAAAACATCTTTACTTCCTAAGCAGTATATTTGATGAATATTGTGATGATTTCACTCTGTAAAGAGACAAAAAAGAAATCTAGTTAATAATATATTAGAGGATCTGGAAATATATTAGATCTGAATAGTCAGATAAAAAAAAATCAACAAACAAACATATACAAATCCAAAACTTCAATACTTCTGCAAAGAACAATTCTACAGGTTTAGAAGACAGGCATTGGATGGGTTTTTATCATGAGTAATCTACATAATCAAATTATTACTGTATAACTTTTCTTGGACATATACTGTTCAATCTTCACTCTGATCAAAACCCTCTTAGCCAACTGATCACTTCAAATGTATATTATCCACTATGAAAATGATATATTCTGTCCCCTAAAAAGTGATAAAACAGCATTATGTAATGTAGAGAAAGCAAAGGCTACTGCAATAATAACAAAGAAAAAGATTTTCTGATCTAAACTCCCTGCTTCTGTGCAATGTTTCTAAGAAATGATGATACTCTGAGTGCATGGAACATTATCATGGAATAACATGGTACATTCAATCTTTCTTTTAAACAATAGAAATGTTTAGAAATGCATGCAGGTTTTTAATGCACAGTAGAATTGTTGAAAGCAGGGCTAAACTAGAGACCATTAGGCAAATAAGATTCTACACATGAATACAAAAACAGAGAAAGATATTTTTAAAGTAATAAATAAACTGAGGATTTTTAGAAATGATGAATTAAATTCCATTTCTCAGTGCAGTGTATTGGGAATTTCATGCCCCGAAATGAAAATATGCCCTTGCTGCCTCATTTCATCAACCACTGAGACATCCACTTAACTTGCAATAGGTAATCTAATGGGAATGGCAAATTCATTTGTTTCAGGACGAATGTGGAATATTAATTGATAGAATTAACCAATTAATATACAGCTTATCAAATCTACAGATCTAATTCTACTCATTGAAGGTGTTTGCGGATGCTTTTTAATATTTGTTTATAACAAAACATTATCAAACGTTAATTCAGTTTTACATTGCATTACATCATTAATGTATTACTGCTGGGTTACTTTGTAAACCTTATCAAAATATCACGCTGCTCACATCAATAAAGAGCAATAGCATTAAACAAACATTTCCACAGCAGTTGAAAATCCTATTTCAGCCTAAACGAAAAATAAAGCTGCTTGTTTAATGGAGGGAGTGCTGTATAGAAGATGCTAGGAGAGAGTGTGCTGTATAGGAGATTCTAAGGTTTTCAGGTCACTGTTTAGACACCCAAGACAGAGATATTATAGGGATCAAAAGAGGAGCCTGGTAGATCAGAACCGGGAATGATTGCTATTACGGTACTCATCTACAGAGAATATGAGCGATCAAATAGGTGCAGTATGCTCTATAGAGGCAGATATATATGTTTGGTCATATTAAATCGAATTATTAATCGTCCGTTTCCATATTACTGGCTTACATAAAATTAACATTCAGGAATATATCATCTGCAGAGAGCCAGAAAATTGATATTATTTTCTATTTTTTCAATGTCATATAATTTGATTCATACAATGTGAATATTGAAAGTGTGAACGTTGAAAATCAAAAGGCCCAATATCATAAATGTTGAGCCTCTTCCGAGGAGAGAAGTCAGTGCTAAGGCCATGTAAAATTGATTACATGTTGATCGTCCAGATTTTTTGAAAAAGAGGAGGAGGGTGTACCATGTTATTTGATATTTGATATTTCAAAATGGCCGCTCAAAATGGCCGCTCGGTACATTTTCCCTGACAGTCGAGGCTATTTTTTTTCAAGATGGCCGCCGACAATTTTTTTTTTTTTAAATCAGACATAGAGCCATTTTAGCAGTGTTTTTCATGTTTTTTTTCTTTCAAAAAAAAAATAAAATAAAAAAAAAATTCAAAAAAAAATTTCAAAAAAATTTCAAAAAAAAAAAAACAAATAACAAAAAATAGGAGGCGGCCCCAAAAAAGGAAGCGGGCGGGGACGATCAACATGAAATCAATTTTACATGGCCTAATAAAGTGTTCTGATATTTTTCCCTAATAAGTATATCAATTGTACTACTATGCAGATTATAAAAAATAAAAAAAGATACTATGTTAAACCAAGATATTAATGAATCTGATGTGCAATATTCATATACACACTATACCTCTCTGAAAATGAATGAGATGAGTAACAAATATTCATCATAGTCATCAACACTACTGGCCTCTAGACAACAAATCCCTTCCTACCGTCAATCTTTCAGCACAGTATGCTCAGGTCAACAAGAACCATCAGATACCATGACATGTTCTACTCACTGTCCCCAGAAAGAAGATGAGGATTAAAAAGGCGAAGCACCTCACTAATTGCAATATGATCTGCCTTGAAGTGACACAATGAAGAAGAAGAGATGAGAAGTCTTTACTTGGTCTAGACAAAGGCCCACCGTCTCATCATTACACCAATCTATTTTGGAGTTTGGCATAATTGGAAGTATGGAATATGAGCTGATAAAGGTTGATAGCATGGAACAGGGCATTACACACTTGGCTGGGTGGAGTTATATTACATGGTTGGAAGAAACAAAGGCAGTCTGACACTTCTTTGTGTAAAGTGATACTTGACATGAATACAACAATAGCCGCTGCCAGGGAAATGTACAAGACCGTGACATTGCTTTAAAATGTCTTGACTGAAACTAACATACATGTATATGATGAAAGAGTTAATTCCTCAAAAGCTAAGTGCACTTTTCAATGGCATGACCTAAGCTTAAAGTGTACTCTTCAGTGACATAATCTCAGCCTTAAAAAGCAAGCCACATGGAATTAGAGGGTATTTTTTGTATAGATCTACTTGAATATTAATCCTGAAATATGAAGTTAAGTTCAATATTGCTAGTTAGCCGCTCCCGCAATATCAAATAAACTTTTTTTTTTTAGCGTGACTGGTTATCTGATTTGGTTATGAATACTTCTGGTTGTTGAAGATACACGTTCACATCTACTCAAGATGACACTGAACAACATGGTGTTACTGAAGGTGTAAAGAATGGTGTCTTGCTACCATATTTTACAAGTAGAAAGTACCCTTGACAGCTAGTGATGAGGTACATGTATTCAAGTTCTTACATGATTTTAATAATCAATCATCATGGGACTGGGTAAGGGTAGAATAAAAATTGTCTTAGTGTCACACAGGTTTTGTCTGCCACAATTTCAGATTCATAAACACAGTACCATGAAAAAATAAAAGAATACCCAAACTACATGTAAGCTGAACATACATTCTAATAAATTCATAAATTCTAGTCATACACCACTAAAACTTAGAGGGAAATCCTTACTGGTATTTATTCCCCCCCCCCCAAAAAAAAAAAAAAAATGGAGAAAGTAGTTTTCCTTATCAACAGTCAGTTTGGACTTCAGTGATCCATCTTGCATCATTCATTCAGTCATTGTGTTATTCCCACAGGCATGCTTCTGAATACAAACTTGAAGATGGCTGGGCCTGCGGAAATCACTGCACGATCCGCTTTCCTTCTTTGGACTATGGTACATGACTTGACTGATGATTACCACATTCGGCCATTGGCTTCAAAGAGTATACATACCTAATGCCTGTATTGTGATTCATAGAACATTGCAGTGGTAAGGCAATTCATCTGTGCATACACGTTCCAATACATGTGCAGTGGAGGTAATCTATTTATCTCCTCTGTAACTAATCCCTATTCGATAACATTTCATATCCCTTCTCCATGACAAAAGTGCACCATACCATATGTCCATATCATATATTTCCTTTAGATAATACTTCATGTAACTCTGTGTATGATAGTATAATGATCTCCCCCCCCCAAAAAAAAAACAAAACAAAACAAAACAAAACACAACACAATATTCACATTACACTAGTATTAGTAGAAACTATTGTAAACATTGTAATCCATTATTGTTCAGAAAAGGTTTCCATTTGTAGACTAACCCCATAATAATAACTAAAATTGTCCTGCTCTTCTTCACAATGCATCTCATTCAGAAGAATAACCCCTCTCCTCTAACAAATCTACATTTCTACATTTTCTACAGTGTACTAAACAATGGTTAATATATAAGCATGGCATTAACCCAGCCTCTCTTTCTTGATATTCATTTTACGAGTGAGGAAATAATAGGAATTCTTGAGATAAAGTGGAAAAGAATCCTCTTTATTTCCAACCCTATCCATGCCATTGCATATCCTAGAGTTAGGAGGGATATGACATTACATACCAAGGGGGATGCTATCATCGATCACATAGCGTCTTCATGACTGAGTACACCACGACATAGCCTGCGTGGGACTATCAGCTTTCCGCGATTCATTTCATTGTATATCCACCCCAAACAGAGCAGATAAATCCTCTTTTAATGGCAAAATACAGCTTCAGCAAGGTTTATATCATTTAAAAGCATTGTTACACGTGCCCTTGATATAACCCTTATCTAGATTTTTGAGTGGTGTCTTACAGAGAATATTGTTTGTTGAAGAAGAAACTAATAGACATGTTTGTTTACAAGACATTTGTGTGCACTTCAAATGATATCCCCACAAGTGTTGAAAGCTTATACAAGCAGTGAGTCAGGATTCCAATGCCAGGGCTGCCAACCTTTGGAAAGAGTTTGGAGTGAGACATTGCGATGCGAGGGCGCGATGCGAGGGCGCGAAGCGCCCGAGGGGGGGATGGTGTGGAAGGGGGGTGTCCCCCCTTCCACGGTAGGGAGCTTTTACAATTTTGCAATTGAAATGGTGCAATCTGGTGCATACTTTAACCCTGATTCCACAAATACATAAGGCAGGATTCAAATAGTTCAATTGATTTCATGAAGTACACTGACCTTGAAAAAATACAAACTTCCACATTTGTAAGTGCATTATTCACAGACACAGTCACACTCTCAACACACTCTTTTTGGAAAAAAATTAAATCAAAATTTCGTTCTCAATAGAATACACAGAACATAGTTAATATAACTGCCATATCAATTATATACAAGCACCCTTCCGAAATCATTCTTACTCTCGTATAAACGATCGAAACCATGAATTTCAATATTTCAAGACAAGAGTTTAAACTCACCTGTACCGGCTGAAGCCTGAAGTACTGTACCATATGGCCGATCTGGTCGTATAGGGCTAAAGAGGACAGTCCAGGCCCATTATCCGATCGCAAACACTGAGCCATGCACCCGGGCCGGGCCGGGCTGGGGGCCGGGCGCGATGTAGAGCGATGACAGGCCATGGCATCGACACTCGCTTGTCGTGTCTCGCACAAAAACCCCGCTTCATAGTAAAGTGACGACGTCACTCGCACACGCAGGATAAGCCAATCGCAATTCACTATCTTGTCTTTGCGCGAAACCAATTTGCATTGATGGTTTAGCTTTGCGCATGTGTGGTTAAAAAAAATGTTGAAACTTTCGGCAGGGATATTGAATATCCGATATAATAGACATTTTTTTGTTTTTAGTTTCTATTTTCGGGGTTCAGCGTGAGAGTTCCTATGATCAGCGTGAGAGCTTGAGAATAGGGTGAATTGCGTGAGACTCACGCAGATTGCGTGAGAGTTGGCAGCCCTGCAATGCACATATGTATACTGCGTCTTCGTGAAGTTAAGTTATAGAAATCTTATCTTTGATGAATTCATAATGTTACCAAGACAACGGAAATTGAATAGTTTTGGGGATTAACACATTTTTGAGGAATATAAACATTTCATAGACTGTGTTGTGAAAGCATCAAATGCACACATACTACGTCTTTAAGAAGATATGTTCTAGAAATCTTACCAGATGAACTCATGTTACCAAGAAAATGAAATTGAACAGTGTGTGGAGTAAAAGCACTTTTGAGAAATAATAACAATTCATAAACTCTATTGTGAATGCAAGCTACAAATGTTCTTCATGATAATTAAGGGTTACTTTTCCTTTGTCCCATTCTTATTTTCGGGAAATCGAAGTGTACATGAAAACTATGCTATCTGACATTCCCAGGTGATTATTGTTCAATCTGTCTATCAATTCTCTAAAAGGGCATCCTGCTTAGATCCATTAGTATACTTCAAGTCATTTTGAGAGACAGCGCAGTGTTGTCTTAGCTAAAACACAACGCCATTTTTATGATCCCGCTGTGCACACTATGCTAAAAGATGAATCAATAACTCAGGAATCGCCTGAACGTCACTTCGCAAACACACCACACATTTACGATAACTGAGCCCCTCTACAAAGGCAAATTGCAACTGACATTTCATTTTGTTTTTTCATGCTTCTCGCAGTTCATTTCATTTTTGTCTTGCTTCTTGAAATATAATTTTCATTCACATCTCATGAAAACCCACAAGAAGCGATCACATGTCCTAAAATTTGAGTTTGTTTTTTATAACCTTCATGTTCGTAATGACCAGAAAATATTTGGTGGCTGTGTGGATATTTGCCGTGTAAACATTTGATATAGGATGTTCTGGTGCCCGGTGTTTGATTTGCACATTAAATACACATAAGACACGATGATGGAGCCATACATGTAGCGAGATGAAATAGCATGGAGGATGGATAGGAGAAAAGAAGAACAAAGGTGAAAGCGTGACATCTATCACAAATGTTGAATTCATAATCAGTCAGAAACTCATCCAGAAGATTTAAAAATCGTTTGTACAAAACTCTTAACCTCCCGTCCAGCCTCAAAGAGAGATGTGTTCATACTATATGTACTTCCCACTGAATTAAAGATTCATGGATGAGAATTACACACTGTATGAACACATCGAAGAAACATATATGAATACGTCCAGTTCTTCTTCGACGAATATGATAAATGAGTGTACTTACTCTTTAAAATGAAAACACAAGATGGATCAGATTGTACCTTTAGTTTCAGACCTGATGGTTATTAAAATGTCCGTTCTAAAATAGATGCACTCGACCCTCATCCCAGCAATATACTGTGAATCAATTTGGTAGATGCCCTATAAATTAGGACAGTCTTGAGTGGATATAATGTTAATTACTCTAAAAGCTCTTGAAAGCTCTGCCTCTTTTCATGAATCCATTTATACCGGCTGTGTACAGATCTATTTCACTGAGTTGACAGGTACAAAAACATCTATGGTACTTCAGCTCACACAATAAGCAATCACGGAAGTAGAGAGACTACATCTAGAGAATGCTAACTATAACATTTAAAACAGATGAAGTGTAATTGCTGAGGCACATTTTTATGATTAATATGCAAATGTATTCTAGCCTAAAGTGTTCAAGATGAGCATTTTATGAAAGGATATAAAAGAGCACAGATAACAACCAATTTATGAGAACAGGGTAATTGAGTGAGAACGAAGATGAAAATGACAAAGGGATACTATACTTGTTTGTGATGACTAAGACTATGAGTAAACAGATGACCTTCATGGTTTTAATAGCCAGATAACCACTACCCATGTGACCAGTGTAAAACCATTGTTAAATCGTCCTATCACCAGAGAAAGCAAGATGGGCTACATGTATCTCTATGACTAATTTTAATTACTTGTTGAGAGTAAGTGCGCCATTTTTCATTTAAAGCCTAATTAATAATTTAGTACACTGTATAACCGCTTTCGTATTTTGGGAGTTGTGTGCTATTCTTCACTGTGCCATAAGGCTATGTATACATTTTGAGTAAATATTTGCTATGAAGTTTCATGACATGATGTAAATTACATATCACTGGTATAGACTAAGAACATCTTGAATTTGAAAATAGATACAGCATTTTTTTAAATTTTACTATATAAATGGCTATTCAACATTTATAACCGTAATATTGCCATATCTTTTCAAATGACTATAATGAATTTTTCACACAAATTGCAATATATAGTCAATATAAATTCAATCCATAGATCATCTCGTGCCATCTTGTTTTTCAAAATACATGTAACTAGTGTTTCATTAACATATATAATTCATATAATTGTTGGATGTGAGTGCAATTCAGATGTAGAATGAAGATAGGGAACCTAAAATGATAGATATCTGATGGAGAGATAGGGAGACTGTCGCATTTCACATATCACATTTCGATAGGGATCCTGTTTACCAAAGAATGGCGGCCAATTGTGTCTCACTAATTGGTTTTGGAGGTTGTAATTCTGGGCCTCACTATACCATAGAAGGTTCGAGTAGAATAGAGTTAATTGAAATGTGTCTATGATGAATAGATCTTGAAATGATGCTTTCTCTGGACTTATGTGAGTCACGGGAGAGGGATGAAGTTGTATGTTTGCAGCCAGAAGGGCGTTACATCATATACTTTAACCAAAAGTTAACACCCTTCTGGCGCTGAATAGGCAAACTCATCAATTAGGATGCCAGTGGATGTTTGCAATACTCCAAACAGCCATCAATTAAAATAATTGCTGCGCAGAGAGATGTATATACACATGTACATGCTATTAACCATCTGATCTTGCACGTCAGAATCTATATTCATGTTTAGAAGTTTAAGACGAGGAGGAAAAGAGGAGAGCACATTTATAAAAGGAAGTAAATCTATTTTTGAAAATCATTTTGAATAAGCAAACAGTAAATGTTTTAGGTTACAACATGGATAGCTGAAAGAATATACAAATGCAATATCTTAACAAAAGAGGGCAATAAATATGTGAATCAATTTTGGAATCAAAGAATAGTCAAGATAAAATAATGAGAGGAAGATGGATAGATAAAAGGGAGTAGGAAGAGTGTTGAGTATAGGATGAGGAAACCAGGATGAGCAGAGACAGAATGAAGCAAGACAAAGAAACAAAAACAAAAAACATTACTACTTTTACAAATACAAGGATGCCAACACTTGTAGACCCTTCAAAACCAGTACATGTGAGAACAAGGGTTATTAATTATCTTTGGTAAAATTGCCACAGGACATTTGAGAATGCTAATTTGCAAGTTTGCTTTAGGCACATATCCTGTAAGATATAAATAGAAAGGACGCCTCGTGCATAATAGAATGAGAAAGGGGATCTATCATACTAAGATTTGTTGGGGGTAGTATGGAGGTAAAACAGAAGAAACCATATGAAGGTAACAGCAGCATGAGATATGGGTTAACAATAATTATCGAGACACCTTATTAGTGTAATGAAAGGAAGCCAATTAAAAAACACTATGTTTTGAAACAAAGTCATTGCCTATGCTGATGTCAATTTCTCTTTTTTAGTACACCCTTTTGTATGACAGCCAATTTAGTTATTTTGCAGTGAAGAAAGTAAAAGATTAGCAGATAGCCCATTATCAATAACTCATGACATAAATCTGCTTTTGCTGAAATAAAATCAATATTTCTTCAATAATCATAAGGCTGTATGGTGTATCTAGTCAAACATAACATGAAATGAATGGAAAATAATAATACAAATTGGAAATCTAATAAATTAAGATACCAAACTAAATTAACAAAATGGAGTGTTGCGCCAAAGAAGAATAACCTTGTGTAAAAGAAACAGCATTATTCCTTTGGAAACATTCAAATCAAAAGAGATTGAGCACCAATCCACTGAAAAGCTCTCTCTCCTCCTCTTAAAATGTCTTCCCTGAGTGTAAAAATAACCGTTTTCATTAGGTTTGTTTACATCAGAGGGCACTTTCTTAGATGGATGCTTTCCTTATTGAAGAGTGGTGTAACCATCCTAACATTCATCATGTTTAAGTTATGCCCGGGTGTATGTACATGTAAGTGTGGCGATGATTAATGATACCTATGTGAAGAGGTAATAGCTGGAAAAGGTTAATGTATTGGGTTGCAGATAGAGAACAGTGCATATATTTCAATAGGCCCCTTCAATACAGGAAACAATGGGACCGTAAACGTATCTGTATGATACATCTATGACAGCTACACAATAACGTGTATCATCAGATATATGTGATGGATACATTTCAGTTTGTGTTCAACTTTTTTTTTAATTTTGCTGGGTAAATTAGATGAATGAGTAGAGAAATCATCCTTGGAAACGTTGATAAAGAATAAGTTAAATTCTCTAATCATCATTAAATTGCACTTGTACAATCTCTCTTTCCGTTTTCGGTAATATTCAGTAACATTTCAATAATTTCTATTTCAAATAAAGTTAGAGTACAAATAAATGAAGATAAAGAATTGCAAAGGGTTGCTTTAGATCTTGTTGTTTAAAGAATCAACAGAGAAAGATAAGATATACAAATGAATAAAAACAAGAAATAGCCTCGTTACCAAATAAGATGGTTTTAATCGATTTACTGCAGGCAATTTCACATTCAGGGTGAAAAATAAAAAAGTAATATATTGCTAAAATCTATGTTTTGTGAGATTCATTCTTGGCCCTCTTTGAAATCAGCAGATACTGGATGGCGCTTCTAGCTTTAACTTTTGGATTATTTGGTCGAATTTCCACACTCAAATTAAATTCCAGAGAATAGATTGTTCAAAATATTCTTCATATTCTTTGGTATTCCAAGGCAAGAGGTTATACAAAGGTCTATTATAATATATGTAATATGATATGTAAAGAAAGATTGAAGTGTGTATGTGTGTACATGAAATCTACTCACTCTGCGTGAACTTGATTCATAGTGTGACCAAAAGAAATTTCCCTTGGGAAATCAACAGTGGATAAAGAGAATATCAAAACTACTAGGTGGTGTTCTATTTGACACCTGCTCAAACTTTCTTTCTTTAGCTGCTTCCATTTATGATCACAACCCACTTTCATCTGTAGTATCAGCCAATATTTGTCTATCTTCTCTAATCATTTTCATATTTAATTCATTCCTTTTTCATCCTTGAACCTGCTTATTGTCACCGATTATCTGTTCTTTCATTTCCTTTGCTTCTCTAGCTTTAGCAGTTGTTATAAATTCCTCTCAGAAACGACCTTCGCCTTATAAATATGAATTCAATTTTGTTTTGTTCAAAGCATGATTCATTATTCATCTTCTCCTTCACTTTCCTTTTCTGTCTCGTTATTGCTTTCATTCCACATCATCAATCATTCATCCTCTTCCCTCTCAACCAAGTACCCTCTTTTCTACTTTCTCATAAGGCGTGTCTTCACTATCTCGAGATTGCCAAATATCCCGCTATTTGAACTATCTCGATCGAAACTATCCAGCTAATTTGCGTCTTCATTAGACCGAAGTACGGAGTCAAATATCCCGATCCCATCATGCACAACGATTTCCGGTTTTCCGTGTTTACTAGGTGTACCAGCTCGCTGAGCGGTATAGATCGCATGTGCGCCGGACATCGTTGTGCATGATGGGATTGGGGTATTTGACTCCGTACTTCGGTCTAATGAAGACGGTCGCAAACTATCCCGCTAGTTGGGAAATAGTGGGATATTTTGCAAACTAGACCGAGATATCTTGGGATATTATCCCGACCAACTATCCAGCTAATTTGCTACTTCGGTCTAATGAAGACGCAAATTAGCTGGATAGTTTCGATCGGGATAGTTCAAATAGCTGGATATTTCGCAATCTCGAGATAGTGAAGACTCACCTATATAATACACTATCATCTCCTTGCTTCATTTCTAGACAAACAGGGTGATTTATTATTACTGGTGCTGGCTTGTTTCAATCCTTGGAGGTGTCTAGCTGCAGTGCTTCTACTCCTGCTCTCTACTCCTAATTGTGATGACTTTAATTGGAAATCTGGAGGCCACATTCAAGGTTTGCTCTCAATGCATGCACTTCGATATGACCAGAATATTACCTGGGATCCTATTTTAAGCACTGGATATATAATGCAGAATATAGATGAAGAAATGTCACTCTACTGAGTTTGAAAAGCAATTTTGTATTATGAGAAAGTTGTCTACATCTATTAAAGGTAATACAAAGTTTTGGTAAGGGGTCATGAATTTAGTTCAAATGAACACATTGGAAGCATATTCGGTCCTACAATATTCGATGATCGTTGTCGCGGTTGAAATCGAGTCTGAAGTTATGAAATTGTAAATAACAAACCCTTTATGTTGTATAGCTCCCTCTCAAGGTGAAGATATTAATAAAGCTATAAAACAATGTTTCTTGACTAAAATCGTCCGATCAGCTATTCCTGTTTGGAAATTATATATCACAACTACATATTCTGAGATTTTCATGGTCGCAGCTACCATTGGACGGCCGTAGGCGCTATTTGAAATTTATCACAATTTACCGGGAGCACCGGTAAATTTTTATATTCAATTTTTATCGAAAGCAGAAGTGTTTTAGAAGCTAAATTTTCTAGTGCTTATAGTACATCTACAGGGGCATCCAAAAATATAAATATTGTAAAGAATCACTTTCCACCCAATTTTCAAAATTTCCCAAAACTTTGTATTACCTTTAAACTAGCTAGCCTGAAAGAGAGCTCATCCTTTACCTAATACAAAATTCCAAAAGCAATATGAAACTCAATCTTAAAAAAACAACGGGAAACTTTTGCATTATGTACTTTGAAGTCATCAGTCAGTAAGTCGTCAAGTGGTTTAAACACTGGACTGAAATATGCACAGATCCTGCACACATTTGCCACTCTCCACCCAGGTGTTAAGTAGGTACATGTACTGCTACTGGTAGAAAGAAATTCCTTTAATGCCTTAGGCGTAAAAATTGGGAGCCTAGCTAGAGCCAAGTTAATATGGTAGTGCATTGAGCATCTTGCGTGGATGGATATATGCGCTATTTAAAAAAAAATCCAATATCCAATCAGCAATATAAGCAGTTAACCATGACCATATAAACCCTTGGTTAGGAGGAAAATTTCAGACATACACACGTAGGCCTACCTTATAATGTCTGTTTCTAAAAACCATTGGGTTATCGGCCTACAGGTCTACATGCCATACATTCACCTACGTGGGTTATCGATCTGCTTCATAAAACCAGCAACGATGAACCCACAATCTGTTGGAATCTACTATAGATGCTCTCGATCTACTTGGCATGAAGGCACCTACTAGTTGCATGCTGAGCTGAGCAGACTGGGTGGGTAGTGGTCATCTGTAATACCAATCACCAGGTATATTAATGGGACATGACACTGTTTTGGAGATGCTCCCTTCCTCTCTTCATTCTCCTGCCCCATGTAATATCTGACCTTTCCTCGTGATGGCTTGATCAAGTTCTACTTCGCCATATATTTAGGACCAAGGTCAATGTCGGAGTAACTCCGAGCATACTATGACGTATTTAGCTTTTCCATGTCTATTAACGTTTTCTTTTGGGAGAAACAAAGCAAAGGGATTACTTACAACTCACAATTCATCAATTATATGCAGGTTCTTTGTCTTATGGCAAAGACAGCTGCTGGGTCTTCTACTGATGTTACAAGCAGAACTTCAGATATTCCTTGACAAATGGGTAAAGTTGTAAGTTCATGGTATATGCAGTCTATTTTTGCACACCCATCCCACGCTCTTTAGAGCTTTTATAACACTTTAAATCTCGAGCAAGTCTGATGAAGCGATGAGTGAAGCGGGCTTCATGGCAAGTGCTGAGGTTACCATGCGCAAATCTTCAAATATTTTCTCTAGACTTAACCGAATCTAAATTTGAAATAGTTATCCTGAAATCCTTGGAGTTTCACTTTCAATTTCATAGCGATTGCGGACGCATTAAGGTATCTTCTCGTCTGCTGACATCTAGTATTATGGGGTAGAGTAGCGATGACATACGTAAAGCAGCAACCTAGGATGTGGTGAACTTTGACCTTTTTGTGGAAAGTTCGCCGCATCAGGGGTCATTAGTATAAAACTGGCATGAATTTCAGAATAATTTGAAGGTGAGGGAAGAAAAATAACTTAAAGATGATATTCAATATCATGTTGAAATATTATCTAACTTAATATTATCAAAACTATTGGTTACAGGAAGTTTACGCACAGTATGCAGAAGTTTGGCCTTATAAATCATCAGAATAGTTATCCTTGTAAATTTTCCTCATGGTTATGACAACGATATCGATGATCAGATTACAATTTCTAAATATAAGATTAATATAATGACACCTATGATGCATGATGGAACAGTGTAAAATGGAAAGATTCCAAGGAAAGCTGCATTGCTCGACAAATAAATCTTGAAATCTATATAGGATACAATAGAGGAGAAAGCAAAACAGAGCTGAGAACTGCAGATCTATGTTAAAGTCAAATTCAAATATTTCTTGATTTTTTTATATATTTCCATAATAATGATCATGATGATCCAACATCACTTTGAAATTTATGATTTTCATGCGTGGGTTTCCTCTTTCAATTAATTATCCCTCTTCTGCACCTCCTTGACTCATCCTCTTCTGCTATCCACGTCATGAAAAGAAATATGTCTTGGTGCTTGCCCTCCCAAAGGCTTGCATCTTGGGGGATACCCCGGTGCCCCTAAGGGTTCAAGTTCAAATGCTCTTACATCTTCAGGTATGCTTCAGGTGTGTCTATTCAGGCAAGAGGATAAGCGAAGAGCTTGAGGAAATAGTTTTGAATGGTGGATCGAGGGCCATTCCTGGTCGAGATGAGTCATTGTGATGCACAGTCTCTTCTGCCAAAGATCAGGAAGATTTCTCTAGAACTTTCACTGACAGATAATATTTCCTTGATTGTTTCAAATGTTTGTTCTAGTCTGATTTGAGATATATGAAATAGTTTTTGCAATATATCCATAATTGTTTTCCTGTTTCACTAGCTGTATATTTATGATGAATATAAGTGACAATGAGAGGCAACACGTTGTAGTGCAAAAAGGAAACAGAAGGAAGAAACTCTACCTATTTCTGAACTACCGGCTGAGACCTAGAAGGTAGTTCATTCATTTATTTGGAGTTATACCCTTCTGGCTTGCAACAGAGAATATGCTCATTAATAATAATAATAATGGGTTCTTGTATACCGGTAGTGCTCATGTCTGTCAGACTTGACACTCCTTGTGCTCCACAATAATTATTACCCTGCTTTAGCATGGCCGCCATTATGGCGCTCTAGCATTTCAAGGAATCAGTTCCTGCCAGGTACCCATTCACCTCACCCGAGTCGAGTGTGGCAAATGTAGATTAATGTCAAGCCAAAGTACATTAGTGCCGCGGCGGGACTGGAATCGCGAACCATGCGATCTAAAGACCGGTGACACTAGACCTCGACACAAGCACCTTCATCTTCTATACTCTATAGAAGATTACTCCATTACTAAGATAACCTTAAAAATCTTCTTCCATAAAACAACCTATCACAGGGCTTGACACTAAACAGGCGACAGGGACACATGGGTGCCTAAATTCTAAGTCCAGACCCCAAAATTTTAACATGGGCTTTATACATACAGCCCCCTAAATGTTTCAACCTCTGTCAAGAAAATGTTAGTGTGGATCCCTGCTTACCCTACGATTTAAGATTCAGCTTTAGCCGGGGGAGGAATTGATAGCAATTAACACTCGGAGGACCAATTGGTAGAGTTGATTACTTCCTGCATTCTTTTCTTTGAATCGTGAAGGAATCTATCTGCACACTGGGGTCCTTCTTTAAAGCACTGATTTTAGCTGGTGCATGCATGAAGGAATGGTGTGACCAAGGAAAGATCCCCAGGCATGCTGTTACATGATTAGTGATCCAGTTTTTCACTGTTATTGCTATCAAAGCCATTACCGTAGGCATTCTATGATCATCAATGTAGCTTTCACACATGAAAAATGGGATTTACAAATGAAACAACAATTTGCAAAGCAATCAAAACGAAGAAGCTAATGTATTACAAGACATACCTGTAACATATGATTAATTATCTTCATGTGAGACTACAATGTAAATCATAAATTGGTTCTAAATGAAATTGTGTGATTGATATACTAAAAAGGAAAATTGAAAAATAGGGATAGGGAGGGAGCGAGAGACAGAGACAAAGTGATTGAGACATAGGGGAGAAAGGGATGGAAAAAGGGAGAAATAAAAAGAGATACTTTGAGAGAAAGGTAATGTAAGAAAATAAAAATACAACTTAAAAAGAAAAAGTACTTCACACATGTAGTGTTACAATAAATAACAGCATGAAAGTAAGGGAGTGGCAGTAAAAGAGCTACGAAATGAAAGGTGAAGGAAATAGAGATGAATAGATGAATAAATCAATGTACGCTTAATGGATGAGTTATCTAATCATTCAGCTTCAGGGCACACAAATCACCCAGCATACCATCAAAAGTGAATCATGTAGGTGAGTAACGTTGTCCGGCGTACCTTTTTTTTTTTACAAAGTTAGGAAGGGCAGTGGGCTGAAATGACAAGTTCTTCCAAATACTAACTATAATGACTGGAATAAAAGCTACCTAAAAACTGTAGAAATCTGTTGAAAATTGTATGAATGCTAAGAACGCGTTAAGTGGGGCTGCTTTATTGAGCAAGTGCCACGAGCGCCCAGCAACAAGAAGTTGCCATTAATTTGATTTTTAAAAAAATTTAAAAAATGAAAGAAACAAGCTAATCTATTAAATCCCTTCATTATTATTCAACTCCATGAAACCTTGAACTTCCAGAGCTAAATACTATCATTTCTTTCAGTGGTCATCAACAAAAGTATTGAATGAAACAAATCAAGGTTTTGCTGTATTGCCACATGATATAATATGGGGTGGAAGCTAGGTAAGATGACCATTACGTTCGTAATTTAGGCACTTGCCCTTGGATCCAGTCCAATAGTGTCAGAACTTCAAGTTATACCCCTCTTTCCTCCTTCATCTTCCCCTTATTCACGTTCAACATCAAGTGACTTGCTTCCAGCTATATAGATGAAATATGGATGACTGGAGCTAAGAATCACCACCTTGTAATGACTTGAGTGTTTGTGAGGGCGATGACAAATTCATCAAGAAGGCTTTTTCTCCCTCCGGTTTTCTTTCAGATCAATATTTGGACAATGTCACGTTCAAGCTTGACGAAAATGACACATTGCCTCGCAAACAATCTTTATCAGATGAACATACAAAACTTTCTCATTTATTAACTTCACTTTCAGAGTCCTACAATGAATAGCTTACATTCAATCTTTTTCTTCACTATTAAACTCACCTGAATATTTTGCTTCAATTCAGCTAAAAAATTCCCATCTGAACAGGAAATCTGAAAGAACAAGAAGGAATTTAGAAAGGTTATACAACAGATGTAAGATATTTTTTTAAAATGATAATATTTACTTCCATTTTGAGTAATCATCACATTTACTTCCAAAATATAATTCAATACAGGGGTTCATCCTGTTAGAACCTTGTGGGATGCTGTTACCTTGTATCATGCATGTAACTATCTTTTCACGTGATGAGTGATGACTGAGACAAGCACACATTGCTTTAGTCACAGTTCATCCCTCTCCCCTGTCTCATGAAACTGAAGTAATGTGATGACTGGCAAGAGCCGTCGACTACCGAATTCTCTCATTTCCATTGGCTTAATAGAGGAGCCACTGAAGAAAATGCGATGACTAGGAAGTGACCTGTAGCCTGTTGACTACTAAATTCTCTCTTTCCCATTGGCATAACACAGGAACCGCCCAGTTCCCGTAGGCAACTGGTTAAGATGATCTGAATTCCTGGTATTACAAAGCATACTTCACACCCAAGTCCACACTGCAACCTTAACAGTATTGCTTATATCCATATTATTTAAGAGTGATTGTTCTAAGACTTTCTTCTCCATTTTTAAAAGACTGACACTAATGAAAAAAGAGAGAAAGAGATCATGTTGAGTTGTGAGAAGCCATCTTTGCCAGTTGTACAGCTGGATGTTACAAGATAGCTAGGCACTCTGTAAGATTCAGATCGCGGATGCAATACAAACTCTTTACCGAATATGGGAAGGTTTGTGTGATTATTCTGAAAAGCAGTGTCACACTGCCCTTGTTTTCCATATTTTCCCTATTGCTGACTATGCAAAATGTAGGAATTCAACATTTAAATATATTTGAGTCAGAATGTCAAATGTATTCTAACAGAGTAACATTTACGAGCATTTGTGTAATACAATTGTAGTCTTCTAGCTGGTTATTTTTTTCTCTTTTGTAGGAGGGTGTCCAAACTTCCTTTCTAAACATTCACGATTTATCTCTGTGTTTACAATTTGAGGTATGCATACTTATAATGGTGCCGTTTGCTTCTGTGAGAAAATGTGACTGAGTGCAATCATTCAACCAGTCCTTATGAACAAACAGAAAACCATTTCATTATAAAAAGATGAACAAAAAAGAAAAAAACTCTAGCTGAATAGAGCACAGGTACACAAGTCTGAATGAAAAGAATTCCACCTACAATTTGATGACAAAACACAAAGATACAGACAATACATTTTAACATTGGCATTTCAATCTTTCACTTAGGCCTGTATGTAGGTCATGACCTTTAAAAGGAAAAATATCAATTCAAAGTTTTTCAATTGTGAACTGTAATTACCATCTGAACTTTCTGTACCCTTAAATGTCAAAAAACTTGTCCTGATTGTATTTTGACAAGATGTCAACCCCGATCTGAAAAATAGATTTTAGATTTCAATACACAAGTATTCATATCTGCAACTGTAATCATATCTGAACTTTTTGTACCCTCAAAAATAACTAAAAAATGTGTTGGGCTTGTATTTAGACCAGATGTCTATCCCGTTTTGGTCCAGACTGATAAAGATACCTTTTAGATGGTTACGACATCCTGTATTGTCGGCTCCCCGGTGAGGAATTTTTACGCACGGCAATGAGGTGCGATTGGACCATGTGCGAAACGCATTACGCTTGAAAAATTGGTAGGTCATGCTTATTGCGAATTATGTGCGCAAGCCAACCATAGCAACAGATGGGGAAATGAACTCCTGCCACGCGCAGAGGAATTTAAAAGTTGGAACTTGAATGTTGAACATTTCATTAACATTCAAAAGTGGAGTACTTTTTGACCCGGTGCTTCAACACGTCCATTAGCACTAATTTTGAAGTCTCATTTTGAAAATGAATGGTTCAAGCGACTAGCCAGTGAAGGTAAAGAGTCAATGAAAGTGTGTCAATACATGTTTATTTTTACAACTGCTATCAAGGATTATCATCTGACTAAAACAAAAGCTTGAAATCCATGAAAAGTGTTTGTGCAAAGATTACAAGAGCGTTTTTCCTACATTAAAGGTAATACAAAGTTTTGGTATGGGGTCACGAATTTGGTTCAAATGAACATATTGGAAGCATATGCGATCCTACAATATTCACTGATCGTTGTCGCGGTTGAAATCGAGTCTAAAGTGATAAAATTGCTAATAATAAACTCTTTATGTTGTATAGAGCCATCTCAAGGTCCAGATATTAATTTAGCTATAAAACAATGTTATTTGACTTAAGTCGACTGATTTGCTATTACCGTTTGGAATATATACATCAGATCTGCATATTATGAAATTTTTATGGTCGCAGCTACCATCGTCTGGCCGTAGGCGCTATTTCAAATTTATCAAAATTTACCGGGAGCACCGGTAAATGTTTATATTCAATTTTTCTCGAAAGCAGAAGAGTTTTAGGGGCTAAAATTTGTAGTGCTTATAATACATCCATAGAGGCATCCAAATATATCAAAATTGTAAAGAATCACTATCTAGCCAATTTTCAAAATTTACCCAAACTTTGTATTACCTTTAAACAAAAATTAACAGGAGATGACAAAAATTCTAAACCTATAAACTGAAAAGTAATAAACATGATAAATACTGGACATAATGAATTCAATAAAAGCAATCTCACGTTACAATATAACCACTCAATAGTTAGTTTGTGAATTGTTTTTAACTGTGTTGTTAAGACAAGCCCCAAACGTGCATGGCTGTTTCTAAGCAATTAATTTTCAGTGTCACCTTGAATCTCAATGTGATTAGCAATCTAACCTTGACTTGATGAATACTATGAATCATGAAAAGAGGTTTTAGCTTCATCCACTCATCTGCTGTCAACTATGACTGATATCACTGATGATAAAATACATTTAGGCTTAGATGTATGAAGCAACAAGTCCTTGCATTAGGTAATTTCCCCTGTTATGATGTATCTTTTATGGTGATTCACGGAGGGTAATGTACAGTACAGTGTGAATTATAGGCCAAGGTGACCTTTGAAAACATGTAAAGATACACCATGGAGAATGATTTTGGACTAGATGCTGTAATTAGCATACAACATTCAACAACTTTCATCACGGTCAGTGAAATGGAGTAAGGCTTGACAAAAATATTTTGACATTTGCATGCTAAAAGCATTTAAAAGAGAAATGAAAATTGCTGATGAGAAAGATATCATCAAAGAAAGTTACAGAAGAGAGAAAGAAAGGGAAAGAAAGAGAGAGAGAGAGAGAGAGAGAGAGAGAGAGAGAGAGAAAGAGAGAGAAAGGTAGACAGAGAAAGGTAGACAGAGAGAGAGAGACAGACAGAGAAAGAAAGAGGCTGACAGGAAGGGAAAGTAAAGGGAGATGGGGGAGGGAGGGGAAGATACACCCCCTGTCCACACACAACATTTTCCGTGACTAATCATGATTAGCTATACCGTTTCGCGATAGTGATACCGTTTCGCGATAGTTTTACGACCAAAATTGTAGGTGTGGACGCTCACTAACGATACGTCGTATAACGAAACTAGTCTAACGAAACGCAGGTTTGGGCATCGTTTCGAACTGAAACTCGATAAAGAATCACGCCTAATCACTTAAATTGTGTGTGTGGACAGGGGAAGTGTAACTAGTGTAACTAACTGGGCGGGGCTTACCGTGACCTCGAGCGAAATGAGACCAGACCTCTTATCACTATCGCGAAACTCTATAAAGAATCACGGAAAATGTTGTGTGTGGACAGGGGGCATTTTATACGATGATTCTTTAGTGACGACGTTTCTTGTGTGTGGACATCCTGGAATTTATACGATGATTCTTTATACGAGGTATCGTTATAGAGTTTCGGGATAAATTGTTTTGTGTGTGGACACGCTGAGAGACACACAAAGAGAGAGTGGGTGAGAGAGAGAGAGAGAGAGAGAGAGAGAGAGAGAGAGACTGGGCTGAAAACAAATCCTGAAAGACCATCCAAAAAAAATAAGAAGAAAAAATTAGTCCTATAAAACTTGGGATGTGAGAACAAATATGACCCAAAATGTCATGAGATATAGAACAATATGAGGAAAACAAAGAAAAAGATGGAAAAATATGAAATATTCAATAATCTACACGATTGAACATTGAAAGTAAGTCAATATATGTACTGCTATGAATAAAGAATACCCTACATTTTCATCATGCCTTCTAGAAGAATCAATTGAAATTCTGCTCGTAAAAATGATCCTCTGTGGCTCAGCTGGAAGACAATATATCCATAATTGCCTTTGAATTGACTGAGATTTCTAGGAGTGTGTTTCCCAGACATAAGTAATTGATCGGCAGAGGTTTTCTACCTGCCTTGAAAATTTATCCACATATACCTTTATTTAATAATACTCAAGATTTCGGTTCTACACATCTATACAAATAGAGCAATATTATTTAGTGTTTTCTATGTTCATAAGGGCATAGGTATACTATAGGCAAGAAGCAACATAATTACCCTCAAATACTACCTTATCAATGATCGATGAAAATTTGAATTCATAGAAATAACAATGGCATTTACTATTTTTTATTCTCTTGAATCCAAATTTTTATGACATTATTGGTTCTCAAAATAACATACTCAATCTAAAATATACAGAACATAAATCATATGACAAACACATTCCTCTTTAATATCTGAGCTTCATTTATGATATACAGATAGCATTATGCAATAGATGCATTATGGTACTCACCTACAGATAAAAAGACAATGTGTAAAATTGATATATTTTCAATCTTTATGCCAGGTAATATTAGAGAAATCACATTGAGCTGTCCTTGGGATAATCTCCAAAAAATCTGTGTCCTCTATCTCCTCCAGTCAATTGACAACTGAGCTCACAGAACCAGATCCCACCCAGGCATAACCCGTTGTAAACGTTACAAACTGTTAATACTCAGAGTTCACAATACTGTAATGCTAACAAAGATAATTCAGAAATTCAGTTAGAATAACGAATATCCAGCAGCTATCCAATAATAATCCTGAGGTGGCAGAGAGGGAGGGAGGGAGAGAGATAGAGAGAGCTAAAGATGAGATCCTGCAGAGAGAGCATCTCTTGATAAAGTGGAAGCCTGACTTTTGCTCGTGATGCGTGCCTGCCGCAGCCGTACCATCCATCCGAGATGTATCTTCCCACGAGCACAATATCATCACAGCATGTTAGAACGCTGAAACCCGAAACCCTGCTTACTATACTCGCTAGCTTGCTTTCTCCTCTCTCTGTCTCCCTCTCTTTCTCTTACAACCGTATCGTGTGTGTATGTGTGTGTATATGTGCTTTTGAACGTAAAGAGGGAACGGAGCCCTGAGCTCTACTCGCTCTGCTGATGAATAAGTATATGTACGAGAGAGTGTGTGTGTGTTGTGTGTGTGTGTGAATGAGAGAAGGAGAGAGAAGAGGAGAATGGGGTAAAGTGAGGAGAGCATCCCAAGCTTTTAGGTGTGTACTCCAAAACGAGATGGTTAATGGCGACCCGATCATGCAAACAAGTGCCTGGATGTGTGGAAAGGGATGGACAACAAGCAGAAATAGAATTCTGCCTTGAATGAAGACGGTATGAATGTAGAGGCAATGACCGTTTGGAATCAAACAACATCATCACAATAGAAAAACTTTATTCCACTAGATAAATTCCTTTCTTAATCCTCACATTCAAGATTGCCAAATTATCTTGAAGCCGCCTCATCAATCTCCTTCACAATGTCTATCCGGGAACCGACTTAATACAGAGATAAATCTATACTTATTAGATCCTGTGCGCTAATGCACGAGAAATAAATTTGCCAAATTTGCCAGGCGCATCGCATTTAATGGTCAATGATCAATTATGCAAAGGCCTATGTCTGCGTGTGTATGCGTGTAGCATCAGCAGCAAACCTGTGTCAATTCATCTCAATAAATCAGATAGAACTGCCCATCCTATTACTCAACTGGTTATGTTGGATTGCTATTTACATCTAGTTCTTTAAGATTTTGATGACTCCATTTCTGGATGTTAATTGACTAGTATTTTTTGTGTTTCATATTTGACCATGTAACTTGAATAATGTTTCAAATTATCTATGCCTACAGCATCATAGAATAAAAGACATATATAACGATTATGATCATTTTACTGATAATTACTAATACCGAAGTTGGAAAATGTATACAAATATGTTAACTACAGCAGCTTTTGATAGCCATCAAAATATCTTGTTACTGTTTATATTGTGTGAAAATGTTATCAAATTGGTACTCAAAAAATTATTGATATATTAAACAACTAAAGGAGTAAATTCACTCTTTGGGTTATCATTGTACAGTGTATGCATAATTTATAACAAATCTAGAAAAAAATGTGTTCACTCTCATGATTAGAAATTAGGCCTGAGTCATCACGGGTTTTGCCGAACCCGGGTTTGACTTGAAAATTTCGGGCGGGGACCGGGTACCCAAAATTTTCACCACTGCACTGACACTAAAAATCGTGTGCATGCAGCGGCGGGAGTTAGACTAAGTTGCTGTTCTAATAATGCGACGGAAAAGACAGTTACTGCTTTCAAAACATTAAAATAATCAATTGAATTAAGTTAAGATGCTTTAAAAAATAAATGGATATCGTTTCAGTTGACGGTAGGTGTTTTTATCGCTCTAAAATTGAGGCTGCAAGAAAGGAATCACGCTTCGTGGTACCGATCGAGTGCGTTCAGAAACGGAAGTGGAAATAGATCTATGACCCACTGAAGACAGAGCAAGAAAGTGCCACACAGAAGACTAAAATGTTGATCAGACTATTGCAATTAAATCGTAATACTAAAGGCATTAATTTAATTGTCAAAATATATCCACAATATAATGGTTTACCCTTGATAGTTTGATGAAGGAAAATAAATTAAAGCTCTTGAAATAACATCGAAGTGCCTTTCGTTCGTTCTAAAAATGCGTGTATAACGGCAAGCAGAAGTTACGAGTCAAGCTTGATATGCATGTTTACATCCCTACACCGTCATCCGACCTGATCGGAACAATAAGCATTGAACCAATTAAAAAACATCACGTAAGACTTTGAGGGACTCCAATTCAACAAAATTACCGTAAAATATTTATTTGCTTTGACAAATAATACTATAGATATTCATAATATCTTACAGAAATAATGATATTTCATGAGCTACGTACTCGATATCGAGTTCAGCTAGCCATCATTTTGAAATGAGACGTAATTTTCATGCAGTAGACTGTAGAGGGCAGTATGCAGCAGAGAGAGGGAAAAAGCGCGGGCCTGAGATCACGTGATGTTCACGTGCCTATTACGTGTTTTTTTCCCTCTCTGCGAGCTGCCGTATTCTGTCTATAGCCTACTGCGCTGCATGCATGACAACTACGTCTCATTTCAAAATGATGGCTAGCTGAACTCGATATCGAGTACGTAGCTCATGAAATATCATTATTTCTGTAAGATATTATGAATATCTATAGTACAATTTGTCAAAGCAAATAACTATTTTACGGTAATTTTGTTGAATTGGAGTCCCTCAAAGTCTTACGTGATGTTTTTTAAGTGGTTCAATGCTTATTGTTCCGATCAGGTCGGATGACGCTGTAGGGATGTAAACATGCATATCAAGCTTGACTCGTAACTTCTGCTTGCCGTTATACACGTATTTTTAGAACGAGCGAAAGGCACTTCGATGTTATTTCAAGAGCTTTAATTTATTTTCCTTCATCAAACTATCAAGGGTAAACCAATATATTGTGGATATATTTTGACAATTAAATTAATGCCTTTAGTAGATTTAATTGCAATAGTCTGATCAACATTTTAGTCTTCTGTGTGGCACTTTCTTGCTCTGTCTTGTGGGTCATAGATTTATTTCCACTTCCGTTTCTGAACGCACTCGATCGGTACCACGAAGCGTGATTCCTTTCTTGCAGCCTCAATTTTAGAGCGATAAAAACACCTACCGTCAACTGAAACAATATCCATTTATTTCTAAAGCATATTTATTTGATTATATTGAAATATAAGTTTGTGAATTGCATATTTTTAGTTCTATATTTCAAAATATCAGTGTGAAATTTAATTTTGAAAAACCCGAAACCCGAAAACCCAAAACCGGGTTTCAGCTCGACGGTCGGGGCCCGGGCGGGGACCCGTTTCGACTCAGGCCTATTAGAAATGAAATACTCGACTCAAAATGCAGAAAGGAAATGAGAGCAAACCAATACCCATCGCATCATAAAGTGGGAAGCCTAATGCGATCATGATAGGAAGGCACTAAATCCGTTGATAGGATGAATCTACCATTACTCCTTGATTAGTTGGGTGTGCATGGGCTAATGCAAAGCTGTCCTCATCATCAGATTATCATGAGCAGTTGGGAAAAGGGGGTAATTGATCTGAAATGCAGACACTGAGAATGTGTGCCCCATCTTCTGGCATGGGTGAGGAACCCAGATTGATTTGAATTTGTCTCCAATGGCTACTGAGTACATATTCCATTATTCATGAAGTGATATAATGTATTGCTGTTTTTAAAGCACAAGCCACAAGCCAGTGTCAATATGATATTTTCGTTTTTAAAATCTGATTTCAAAATCTAAATACAAGTTGATTTTGAAGGTATGCATGAAGTTGAGAGGGGAGTTAAAAAATTAATCTGGATGGAGGAATAGGCAGAGAGGGGAGACAAAGACAGGTGTGTGTCTGTAAGGAGTATGAAATAAAACAATGATAGACATTAACAGAAAAAACTCCCAAGAAAGATAGCAGAAAGACAACAATTAGGAGCCAGGTGATAAATGAGTAGTTATGAACAAGAAAACAAGAAATACAAGTTCATAGAAAAAAAGGCCAAACATGACCCAAAGAAGTAACTACAAAAAAACAAAAAAAAAAAAAAAATTGTGCAGGGTCAGAAAACAGTCAAGAGCATATCCCCTCCTCAAATTGTACAAAAACAAGACAAAAACCCCAAAATGGAGAGAAACAGAGAGTGAGTTGCAAACTTTCTCGATGGAAAGACACATTCTCCCATATCACTCTGCTAGAGGTATAGGAGTCAAGGTGAGAGGGGCTTAACACTGGATCAGGTTAATAACTGCTAATGATAGACTCGCCCATTGACCTGGCTCAACTCCAATATAACTTCCTTGAGCTCACTGCATCTATACAAGTTAACTGTCAATAGTGCCTTCTTCCCTGGCAGGGTGTTATAGGCCTGTTTTCATCAGCTCGAGATTGCCAAATATCCAGCTACTTCAACTATCCCGATCGCAAATTATCCAGTTAGTTTGCGTCTTCATCAGTTGCAATTAGCGGGATATTTGGTCAGGATAATCATCCCGAGATATCTTGGGAAAGTTTGTAAAATATCCCGCTATTTGTCCTGTGCGTCTTCACCAGCCCGAAGACTCACACTATGCGCGAACGCTTAGCAAAATATCTTGAGCTAATTTCTCAAGGTCAAGTTTCAAATTTCAAGGTCGAATCTCGAGCTGATGAGGACGCGATTTGTAACTTAGCGATTATTTCCCAAATCAGAAATTGCGGGCTATTTGGCAATCTCGAGCTGATGAAAACAGGCCTAATGACTCTAAAACAGAAGAGAATTTCACATTTCACTCCCTCCCCCTTCTTATGTTAAAGGCATGGCATATTTTGGAAGATGTTTCTTTGTAGAATTTTAATATCCTGCATTTAATATTTATAAACAGGGCCTCATGGAAGACCACCAAATTGGTGATATGTGCCACCCTGTATTAATATCAGAAATCAATCAATCATTCAATCAATCAACAAATGTATTTATTAATCAACCCCCACCTTAATATTTCTCTAATATTTAAACAAGAATGGAAGTGACGAGAATGACTAAGTGAATTGCAAAAGGAGATAGAGGACAAAATAAGCTGAACATTGGGAGTATTTTTGTAATGCAGTTACATATCAAAGCAGAATAAAGTGAGAATCTCTATTTTACAAAAATGGCAGTTATAAGAGGGTCAACAACCATTTTGAAGCTGCACCAATATATTATGTGTAGAGATCTAGAAGGGCGTTAAATCTGCATAATGCCCTTCTGGCGTTTAGCTGAAGATAAGTACACCCCTCTTCCTTGATCAACTACTCCTCCAAAGTGTCAATCAGTGACAAAGACCTCAGATCCTTTCTTGATATGTACAGCTCAGTTCAATAGACTGACAAGAACACAAATCTCCTTTTTGGAGACAAAGAAGACAAACAATAGTAATAAATCTCTCATTAGAGGTGACAGTCTGCCAGACACTCCCCGGGGAGTAACAACCTGTCTTCTAATTGTCTTACATATATCTCACACAGCTAGGAACGATGCATCTTCATGTTCCACTACAGTCCCATCTGTGTCAAATCATGTGGAGTGCCCTGTGGTTATTCACTCCTCACGTGTCTCGCAATACTAAACCATTAGTACTTAGTATAAATTTTCCTTTTCTCTTTTGTTTGAATGATATAAAAACTGCTAAAATGCTAGATATATTGGTTATATGATGCTAGCTGGTACTCTTTTCTTTGTTTAAAGATATATTCCATTGAAGAAAATAAAACATGTATACCGTAGTTGCAGGTCTTTTATATATCTCGAGTAGATGTTGAAGAGTAGATTATTGCTTGAATCACAAACATAAAACCCCAAAACTATGTGTAAGTTCTAATTAAGCAGTGCCTTTTTTAAATTTCAACCAGCGAGTTTTAAATTGGTCTGAAGTATCTTTCAATCAGAAACAACTCATCGCTCTAGTCATCAAATATGATAATCACGCACACTGACTTGGTACATGTACATCCATATTTCATAATTAGATGGGGCCACTCAAACCTGTGGTCACTATATATAGTATTTGATCCATAAAGCCGACTAAATGCATGATCAATAGACTTATTGACTGAACTTCAATTAGCTAAAACATTGGATTCTAAACCTAATCAGATGGAACTCAACCATTTTCCATCGTCAGCAAGACAAAGCCACTATAGGTAATGAACCACAGTCTGTAAAATTGACGTCAAGTGCTAATCAGTAATCACTCTCGCTCCAGTTGGCTTGTCCTTCAGAGTGGCCAGTAATTCATTGCTATAATGCTTCACCTATATTTTAACAAAAGACTCCAGGGGGGTGTTTCACAAAGATCTTAAGTCAAACATAACTCTAAGTTGGACTTAAACATTATGGAGAGCCAAATTTGAAGCCTTAAAATAAAATATATTAAAAAGCGAAAATTGAAGTATTTTAGACTTTTCAAAAATTCCACATCAAGAACGTGAAATCTCCTTGATAATAGACATGTGAATGATTTGAATAAACATTTTATGCCTTTTAAAGGTATTACAAAGTTTTGGTATGGGGTCATGAATTCGGTTCAAATTAAAATATTGGAAGCATATGCATTCCTACAATATTCATTGATCGTTGTCGAGGTTGAAATCGAGTCTGAAGTTATGAAATTATAAATAATAAACTCTTTATGTTGTATAGCTCCCTCTCAAGGTCAAGATGTTAATTTAGCTTTGAAACAATGTTTCTTGACTAAAATCGACCGATTAGCTATTCCCGATTGTAGACCATAGGCGCTATTTGAAATTTATCAAAATTTACAGGGAGCACCGGTAAATTTTTATATTCAATTTTTCTCGAAAACAGAAGTGTTTTAGGGGCTAATTTTTTTTAGTGCGTATAATACATCCACAGGGGCATCCAAATATATCAAAATTGTAAAGATTCAATATCCACCCAATTTTCAAAATTTCCCAAAACTTTGTATTACCTTTAACATAACTTTTACAAAATATTTTATGCGAACGGCTTTCCAAGTTACATGTACATATAAGTTCGACTTACGATCTTTGTGAAACACCCCCCAGCAGACATATGGCACACGTGTTGTACGTAACTAAAAGAATGTCTCTATTGTCCACATGTGAATATCATTTAAAAAATGACATTTATAGATTGCTCTGGACACATCATATGAAAGCACCTCACAATGAAAATAAATTGGAATGCTGCGCACTCACTTGACAAAGCAATGTTGGTTTTGTACTATTCTGAGGTTGTTAGTATGATAATTTACTGTTTTATAAACCGTGCAATATGCATACTTTATCTTTTTATTATGTGGATGTATGCATCCTTTTAATACATAGAAGCAAGCAAGCAAGAAAGCAAGCAGCAATGCTTGTAAAAGTAAATATATCAACAATTTTGTTCGTGTTGTTAAGGCTTGTTAAGCCAAATCTTATTTGTTAAAACATTCTATGGAGGTAAGAGGAAGAATGAATCATTTCATACGAGCTACATGCAGAATATCACAATTAGTATAGCTACTCAGAAAGAAAGAATAGCCAGTGCCTAGTGCCCATAGCATTTGAACAAGAAATGTTCATTAAATGTCTTGACAGGCCAAACAAGCAAATCAATGAGGAGAGCTTTTTCTCATCACCGACAACCCTTTCAAACAAACGTCTCTCAAATTATTTTTATTTCATCATTGAAATGCTGGGTATAAGGAATAAAGAGAAGCGAAGAGGTTATAATGGTGAAGGTACGCTTACACATATCTGTCTGAACTTCACCTCAACTCTACGGTCAAATATTTGACAGAGAGAGAAGAAGCAAATTATGGTGGTAATAATTCAATCAGCAGCACATAAAATAAGTTCCTTGGGTTGCGGATGAAGTCATGACCCAGACATACTCATTCAATTCTACATCCAATTTCACTGACCCCAGTGGCCATCCAATTTGTTTAAATTATCATTTTTTTTGGAAAACTTGATGCTCACTGTGTGGGTGGGGATCAAGGCAGACAAAATGTAAAATGAATAAACAAATATTAGAATTTATTTCATCAGGTATCTGTCTAAACAGTAGTCACTAACAAATGGTAACTACAATGTAAGTACCTTGTGTATGTATACATGTATGTACATTGCATATAATGGTGGTGATGGTGGGCAATAGATGACGATGAAGAGAGTCTAGTTTGGTCTGAAGGACACACCTATATGGCTACCGATGCCACCTCTATTTAGGGATGGCATCTCTGATTTGCACGCTTGTGAAACAGATATTGGCGAATGTTAAAATATGCAACAGAATGAGTCATGTCCACCTTTTCTCCCAGTCAACTCCCAAATCTTCTTTACTTTTTTTGGCTTTTGCATTATTTCTTTCAATCTCTCTCTCTTTCTCAATCTTTCTCTCTTCCTCTAAACTTTCACCGACATGCATCTGTATATGTTATGCAATCCCCCCCTTGTTAATTTCTCAGTATTCTGATTTCTGTTTTGCTTTGTTGGGTGATACATCTACAGTTAGGAGTAATTGAATGTCTTTGTAAAAATGTGAAAAATACTCGAGCAACAATTTAGGCCTATATTAAACCATCTTCACAAACATTTCATCCATGTAAGCACCATTTAGCCTCCATAACCATCCAATCATTTAAGGTGTACACTTGATCTAGCTCACACATAATGATGTCAGTGTAGCATGTACAATATCAAAGCATTCATATATTCGCATCATTCATACAAAAAACCCATCTCATTATGTTGTATCCTACAGAGTCCCAAGGACTTTCAAAAATAGACTAAGAGGCTGATAACCCTAGCAGACTGACTATCAAGAGATTTCGAGCTAAAAGAGCTTGCTCGTTTGACTGCAAACATCAGGTTTTGTTCTCTTTCACCTCAGAATTGATTTCTAACAGCCATCTTACAGCTGTATGACAAAAATCAATCAAACAATAAGCTTATTCGTAGTTTGTACAGGTCTTCTTAACAGTAGGGACATGGAGTATTTAGTCATTTGTACCTATTGTGTTGGGTCTGCTTTGATGCATTTGATAGGCTATAACTTGCCGAGTTTGGTTGTACAGGATCATAAAAAGTTTCAAACCTCTTGTAGAATGTATTAGAAAATGAGTTAGAGTGGAGTGTTTGAACATACTATTGATTGAGTCCATAATATAATGCACATCCATATACTGGACAAACAATTGACACAAATACACCATTCATTGGTAAATAAATTATTTGCCTTTAGAACCAATTAAAAAAAACACCTGGTAACCAACTAATGGCTGCAATGTTGTTGGCCAAAGAGCAGAGAGAGAGAGAGTGAGAGAGGGATGAAGGGAGGGAGGAAGGGAGGGAGAGAGAGAGAGAGGCAGAGAGAGAGAGAGAGAGAGAGAGATGAAGGGAGGGACGGAGTGACAGGCAGAGAGAGAGAGAGAGAGAGAGGGAGAGAGGGAGGGGGTGGTAGGGATTCAGACAAAAAAGCATAAGAGACAGAAAGAGTAGAGGAGGGGGATATTGTATAGAGCGGAATTACAGAATATATAAGGATGTAAACAAGCTGAACAGCAATTCAAAAACAAAAACATCAGAGAAATAAAGGCTTCCGGAAAAGTGCATTTTTATAATATAATGCCACCTACTATGAACTTAAAGTCAACATCCATATTTACACGAATGTTTGTTTAGCAATATAAGCGCTGTTTGTTTAGCAATATAAGCGCTGATTGTTGAGTACCACTTCAGAGCATAATACTCATGTTCTTGATAACGATTCCTTACTGCTTCCAGTTCACTTGAAAATAAAACAATCAAGACCCTATTTGTTCAATCCTTATTGAAGTTCTAAAATCACATTCATCTTTACCTTCACAAAATTTCCCATTATTATAATCGTGGGAATTTGTTTATTCATGCAAACTAATGTATACATACGAAATGTAGAGAGGGAGTAATCGCATTGTTTTTCTAACCACCAAAACCATGGGGTTTCACTCCATATCGTCACATCCAATAACCAGGTTTTAGAGTTATGATTACCAGAACCCCTATAAAGACCGCTTCTCAGGAAAGGTGTGAGGACTTTGCACTTTTATTCTCATCTGCACTTTCCTCATCTCTTTTTTTTCTTTTTTATTATTACCCATCTCTGTCTCCCCTATCTTCAAGATCAAAGTAAATCACACCTTAGGTCATACCACATACACTTTTAAAATATATTTGAAGCTAGAGTTAATACCTCATTATTATTTCAAATTTTCAAGTTTGAATATGAAATAAAAGACTTGAATTCATAAGAATTAACCTTAAGAATCCAGAAAAAATAAAATATATGTACTGTGTAAAAAAAAAAAAGTGTGCCTAGATTTATAAAGGATACTTCATTTCACGCATATATATCCAAACATAACTTTCCAACACCTTTAACTCTTCTCACTTTATGACACTGACACAGATGCTAAAATCATATATATTACAACCGAACAGGTGGATGCATTATTCCAAATGTGTCTCAAATATAAAAGCTAATCTGAATATATTCCATCCCGACTTGACACTTGAATTTGGAACATTTACAAACAGACAAGGGCCGGCCAGAGCAGGACTCTAAAGGCCTGTCCTCATCAGCTCGAGTTTGCCAAATAGCCGGCTATTTCTGATTCTGGAAATAAGCCTGATCACAAAAATAGCGGGCTATTTGTCAGGTGAAGACATAAAATAGCGGGCTATTTGCTCGGGAAATCTTCCCAAGATATCTTGGGCTAGTTCGCAAAATAGCCCGCTATTTTGTCCGGTCTGTCTTCACCAGCCCGAAGACTCACACTATGCGATAACACTGAGCAAAATATCTCGAGCTAGAGTCAGGTTTCGAGCTGATGAAAACAGAACCTAAAGTAATCAAATCAAATCAATCGTGATAACCTGCAAATTTCCGGTTTACTTTCTGAACAAGCTATCCTGCTGGGATGGGAATGCGGATTCATTTTTCTCCCTTCTTCCTTTCAGTCATGACTGAAACTTATATGTATCTACATGTTTGAAAATGCAAACAGTCGTCACTGTTCACCGTTGAATAATATCAATATATCTAAACAATGAAGAAAGAAAAAGGTGTCATAATTTGCAACACTCCAGCTATTATACATTTTTCATTCTAGGATCTCTAGCTATCATACAATTTCTATTTACATATATAATATATATATGTATGGGCCTATAGATCGTAAAAGAAAGTGCCTTGAAAGTTGAAAAAGTAAGGATGATATAGTCTCTAACAAATCTCTTAGCAGTTATTCATAAAGAATGCCTACACATCTTTTTAATCAAATGAAAATGAAAATGTTCACAAGTCATGTATAATTTGTGATGGGAAGCATAACCTTTACCCAAGTAGATAAGCCCAACATGTTAAATTTCATCCATGCATTTAGTTGAATGAGTACTAGTTAATATATGGTGGGTAATATACATGTATTAAGCAAGCAGCAGCAGTATCAAAGCTGTTACAAACAGTGCTTCATAAAGTCTCAATCTGGTCCTCATAAGCTTATTTAATTAAAATCAATCTTATGAGAAAGCAAAACAGCTAGGATCCCCTCATCCTCAGGGCATTCTAATAAAGGGCCTTGTAATATTCAGCTAACATGGGATGCATGTCTGAGCCCCATACCCTAGGGAATACTATACTCCAATGTAGTCTATCATTCATCTTATATAGGATTACCGGGTACGTTCACACTTCTCATACTTCAATGTCATTGAGCAATGTGCAATACATACAAACAATAGCTGTGTTTGCATTCAATACCATCTAATGGGGCATCTATCCTCTCTAAGAGATTTTTTGCTGTTAAAGAAACACACAGAGGATTCCTGTGTTATTAATACGGACAAATCTTGGAAATTCAAGCAGCGTTCTACCTGTACACCTTAGATCCTCTTCCTTGCCCAAGTAACATTAACATCAATCAATTATTTCTGCATATGAAAACAAAGCTGGCAGAGCGCTGAAGAGTCTTTAGTGTGAAAGTCCGCTCCAAAGCTTGTAACACATGCTTGTTCAATCGATGAGGCAACTGTGATATATTTTTCCAGTGGATTCTTTTATTTTTCACACCTAAAGATAAACTTGAGTTCTGGTAAAAAAAGAAAATGAATTCTCACAGAATCAAACAAAAACTTACACTGAATGTTCAAGATTACAAATAAATGTCATTTGCCAAACCATTTTGCTAGAAAATGTATACTGGCTGAGTAATGAGCATAGAAAGATAAGGAAATCAAGGTGAGTAACCCAGACACCATTTGTGTAGTCCCACATTATTCTGTATACAGTGTTTGTTAATTTTACCAGGACTGGGCCAAATTTATTATGATTTTGATGACTCCTTGCAGTACACACCAATACTTACATGCTACATGATCAACTTTTCCTGATCCATTCCACACCTTTTCTTTCACAATGCAATCACATGACCAGAACTCACCTTTATCTTTTGAATATAGAGTCTTGTAGACTATCGTGCCTAGCCAAAATTACCACCTGACTTAGCTTAATTTGTAAAATATTTCAAAATATCTTCCCAAGATCTTTCTCCTTTATCAGGCAGTTTTTTTTAAGACATATTTAGTATTTGCAAACTATTTATTAGACCAATATTGTACACCTTCATAAGTTTGTTGTTACATGTTGCTACCTTCAGACTACACACATGTATTTTTGTAAAATAAAGATGGAATGATTAATTGAAATAATGTAGAGCATTAATTCAACCTGGTAATGACACGATTACAGATTACCGTATCTTTCACTGCTTCCTTTAATATAGGCTCAACTGGCATCTTGCCTTTTGAAGAAAAGCAGATACATGCAGAAGTTAAGGAAAATGAGACAAAAAACACAGATTTATGAGTTTTTAAAAGTTGATAAGGTCATGATGAAATATGGGTACCTTGGGAGTGCCATAATTCTGTATGCCTAAATGTCATAAGATTGCAATGTTGAGGGGCCCTGATGCTCCCCTTCAAGATGAAATCAGTGCCTGTGCAATAGCAGGGTTACTGTAATACAAATACAAGGTCTTGTTTAAAGGTACCAGTAATACAAATTTTGGAAATTTTGAAAATATTGCTGGATTGTGATTCTTTACAATTTTGAAATATTTGGATGCCCCTGTGGATGTATTATAAGCACTAGAAAATGTAGCCCCCTAAAACGCTTTTGCTTTCGAGAAAAATTGAATATCAAAATTTACCGGTGCTCCCTGTAAATTTTAATAATTTTCAACTTAGCGGCTACAGCCATACAATGGTTGCTGCGATCATGAAAACCTCAGAATATGTAGTTGTGATAAATAATTTCTAAACGGGAATAGCAATTTGGTTGATTTCAGTCAAGAAACATTGTTTTATAGCTACATTAATATCTTGACCTTGAGAGGGAGCTGTACAACGAAAAGAGTTTATTATTTAATATTTCGTCACTTTTAGACTCGATTTTCAACCGCGACAATGATGATCACTGAATATTGTAGGATCACATATGTTTCCAATATGTTCATTTGAAACCTAATTCATGACCCCATACCAAAACTTTGTAAAACCTTAAAACAGAAAAGAGAACATTCAGCTTCGATTTAAAGTCATGCTGTACTGACATGCCCAAATCATCTCTCTCCATGGATCTCATTTAATCCACAATGGACATTGACCTGGATAAGATGCTCATTCCCAAGCCCAATCAAAGAAATACATCATGTCCAGATTGATATTCATAGGAAAACAGAACCTTTATCAATCTTACAACTTCGCAAAGCTCAAGAAACAGCTAGAGAGAATTCAAGGAGAAGGAGGGGGTGGGGGGGGAGAAAATCCAAATCCTTTCAACAACTCCCATCTTGTTATCGTTCTTAGGAAAACTAATGGTCTTTAGGTCAGAAGACCATGACTTTACATGTGGATTTTACTATGATAGGGGAACATGGTGAGAGCGAGTGGGAACATCTCCAAGTCATTAGGACCCTACAAAACATAATAGTCTGTTTGTTGGCTTTGCACTTTTACTAGTACTATCAGTTGTTGTTGTTGTGTTTTGAGTTATTGGCGATTAGTCAGTAATTTGACTATTGTCGCCAAAATACTTTTACGGCACGTGTTATATCTCTTCAATTTTGTATTTTTAAAAAATATATTTATTTTGTTTTATATTTATCTTTCTTTTAAGATAGCATCGAAAAATAATATCGTAAAGCAAAACATTCATGGGCTTTGTTAGTAAGCCCCCTATGGTATCTTTAAAAAACATTCCAAAATTAAAAATTTCTACAGAGATCATTAAGAAAAGGGAGTTAAAAAAAAAAATATATATATATATATAGTGGGGAATAGCTGGCGTGCGTGAGCTTTAAGCTCACGCACGCCAGCTATTCCCCACTCCTGACGACGGATAGTCAACCTGTTCGATAACGTCGAGCCACTCATCCTCTCCAAAGCGCTATAGTTCTCCTGAGAACTATATGCCAAGAAAGATAACAAACAGTCCTTTTCAGGACTACACTCCTCCAAGAAAGATTACCGAGTCAGAGTCCTGTTCAGGACTCCTCAAACCTCTCTCTCCTCTCACACACATGGTGCAACCGCAAACCTACTGTATATCTACATCACCATGCAAGCCGACACTTACAAGCAGCATCTAAATTCAATCAAGGTATTTCATTATTGACTGGACACAATATGTGTTTTGAGAGCAATGAGACTTATTAGTATTAAGTGCATAATTACCGGACGCATAATTAGAAATCTACTCAGAGACAGCCTTTACATACAGAGGCACATTGAAGGTCTACTTCTTGTCTAGACGTAAAACATGATAAATTGAGTGAGGGCCCTTGTTACCCACAGACTGCTTTACAAATCAATATAACTAAAAAATCTTTAAGAAAAACTCAATTTGAGTGAAAAGAATGATTTGTTCACCTTTTGTGTTGTGTTGTATATTCAAGAAATGGTTTTGATTTTTCTTGTACTGTGCAAGACATTGTTCTACTCACTCATAATCATCATTAGATATAAATGTTTCTTTCTTAACACATGATAAATTGAGTGAGGGGCCCTTGTTACCCACAGACTGCTTTACAAATCAATATAACTAAAAAATCTTTAAGAAAAACTCAATTTGAGTGAAAAGAATGATTTGTTCACCTTTTGTGTTGTGTTGTATATTCAAGAAATGGTTTTGATTTTTCTTGTACTGTGCAAGACATTGTTCTACTCACTCATAATCATCATTAGATATAAATGTTACTTTCTTATCTGTAAATACTGCAGTCAGAG
>JAVYIG010009263.1:0-80108 GCA_035222895.1 Strongylocentrotus droebachiensis | reverse complement strand
ATTTGATATCAAAATGTTCAGAAAAATATGGGTTTTCCAGGAAAAAGCACAAAGACTTAACTCCACCCAACACTCCATTGAAGTCAGTGGCTAGTGAAACATAGACCTTAACTCCTTAAGGCCCAAAGTTCAGTGACACATAAAGCACTTTTTTCAAAATTGGCAAATGGAGTTACGTCTATGTGTCACTGACCCCTCGACTTATGACGGTCACTGGAGCAAGTGTTGTGTAACTAGTGAATCATTAATCCTTAACATCTGTATTTTAGAACTGAGGGTAGTTCCAGCGATGATAGCAGTGATGATGAAGACTCCGCTCTCGGATGGCACGAGAAGAGGAGAAAGGTCATGCAGAAGCTAGGTCAGGTTGGAAGCCACTCACCCTTGACCCCCACAGGAGGTCAGACAGGAGAGAAGGAGAGGGCTGCTGCTCGTGATAAAGAACCCATGTGAGTCTTTTAAAGCCCCACTGCACTACTTATAGTAGCTACTTGTGCCCTCTATATATAGCAAAACAATGCCTAATCCGTGCCTGTTGGTCCCCCATGATCCCCTTTTTCTTATGTTAATTGAGAGCTGATTCGATGAGATAACCGCCTTTCAGTGACCTTGCAGCGAAGTCTAATCCCCTTGGCCAAACTAGTACAGACTGGCTTTAAAACAGGCTTATGTCTGTTACTGGCAAATTTATTGCTGAAAAGGCAATTCTTGACTTCAATCATAATTTTTCATGTATTCTAAAGAATTCAATTTACCTTCCCTCATTTTTTTTCCCATGATTGAACTAGCTGTTATAATTTGCTTCTTTTTGGATATTGACAAATCTTTGACATTGGTTTGACAAGTAAGAAATATGCCATGCTTTGTACTCTGTATATCCAGTTTTCTGTTTCTTATTATAAATGATTTCTCATCACCATTCTTATTACTTCTATTGTCTCTTATTGCCTGATGTTTCAAAAACCACTTTTAGAAAGTTATTGAACATAATACCTGATAGTTGTCTTCTACATTTTCTGTTGATATTCTTGATTTCAGTTTCTTTTCAATGCTATTTCAGAGTATTTCTAATAATGATAGTGACATAACGTTATGTCTAAGTTCTAATTTCAGATTCATTATATCGAGGGTTTAGTGACACAAAGACGTAACTCCATATTTTGCCAAAATGAATATTTGATATCAAAATGTTCAGAAAAATGTAGGCTTTCCAGGAAACACAAAGACTTAATTCCACCCAACATTGGCTAGTGAAACATAGACTTAACTCCTTAAAGGTAATACAAAGTTTTGGGAAAATTTGGAAATTGGGTGGATAGTGGTTCTTTACAATTTTAATATATTTGGATGCCCCTGTGGATGTATTATAAGCACTAGAAAATTTAGCCCCTAAAGTACTTTTGCTTTGGAGAAAAATTGAATATAAGAATTTACCGGTGCTACCGGTAAATTTTGATAAATTTCAAATATCGCCTACGGCCGTACAATGGTAGCTGCGACCATGAAAATTTTAGAATATGTAGTTGTGATATATAATTTCCGAACAGGAACAACTAATCGGTAGATTTTAGTCAAGAATATTCTTGTATACTTTGATTTATATCTTGACCTTGAGAGGGAGCTATACAATGTAAAGAGTTTATCATTTACAATTTCATAACTTTAGACTCGATTTCAACCACGACAGCGATCACTGAATATTGTAAGACCGCATATGCGTCTACTATGTTCATTTGAACCAAATTCATGACCCCATACCAAAACTTTGTATTACCTTTAAGTCCCAAGCGCTCAGTGACACAAACACCACTTTTTCTCAAAATGGCTGAAATGGAGTTACGTCTTTGTGTCACTGACCCCTTGATTTATACTTTCTCATGTATGTATAAATAGGAGGAAGATAGTAGCCAAGCCCCATAGAGTCATACACATGGTGCATGATGAGGAAAGTAGATCAACAGAGAGCGGAACACAGACGTTACCAGTAGTGAAGGTATTTATACAGCCAATCTTTATTAAATGTTTTTTGGCTAAGTCTTTCGTTCCCCTTTGTTATTTGTTTGTATCTTTTGCTATATCCAAAACGGCCTTCCTATGATTAACATGACATTGTCATTCAGAAAATTTTGAATCAAATTTCTTTTGTTTTACTATCAAAGCCAGCTAATACTCAGACTGGTATCAAGAAAGAATCCTATAATAATAAAAATAATCAGTTTTTATATAGCGCTTATTACAGATTACTTATAACTAAGTACTTCCAAACTTGGAGATTATTATCTCGGCTTTAGCCGGCTGCCATTACGGTGCTCTAGCATTTCAAAGAATTAATTCCTGCCAGGTACCCATTTACATCACCAGGGTTGAGTGTGGCAAATGTAGATCAATGTCTTGCCAAAGGACATTAGTGCCGTGGCTGGTCTCGAACCGTGGACCTTGTGATCGACATTCCGGCGACTTAACCACTCGACCACGGCTCCTTTACATTACAGAATGATTACCATATTTGCCAGCGATAAGGCCGCACCGCCGCATAGGCCGCACCCCCAACTTTGACATTTCGTAGAGAAAAAAATAAATAAATAAAAAAAAAGGAAAAAAAAAAAACGGACAAAAGAAAATAATCGTAATTTTCTCGTAGAACTCTATTTTTTCTACAAACTAATACCAAAATTATCAATCATTTTATAAATTAACAGGAAGTTTACCTAAAAAATGATCGTAATTTAGCAAATCTTCATCGATTTTTAGGCAGATTAGCACATTCATGGGACACTAGAGGGCGCTTCGCATGCATACAGAAACCTGAATGGCCATCTTTAGATTCCATGCAGTGAGTCGGCACTAATAATAATGTTATCCGGTCTTACCCCTATCGTACCGTCAAATGGAGAAAATAAACAAGCTTTTGTATTGTTATTAGAGATCTACCGAGGTTAGTTTGTCACTTTAATTAATTAGATGTCTGAATTATAATTCAGAATTATCTTACTGAAAAGTTAAGAACACCGACGATTGCGCGCTGTGAATCTCCGAAGGTGCGTTGGATTTGTTGGCAACTCCCAGCCCCGTAGCTCCCCACCACAGAGTGTGTGAGCTAGGTATGATTTACATACCCGTGCGCTGTCTAAGGACATTTTTACAAGTACGATTTTTAGTAGATCTACGAGTTTCTGGTCAGTTTTCTTCTTATTTCTTTGGTTGCACAACGATTAAAAAGATAACTTCTTCAAATTTGCTGCTGACTAGATCTTGTCCGATGTGTTTTCAAGTCAATTTTGTTAACATATTCTTTTGTATGAAGTTGCTTACAAATAATGGACGTGCTGTTTTGACTTGCGATTTTTACTGTTTCGGCGTAAAGGCCGCACCCAGACTTTTTGATATTTTCTCTTCCAAAAATACTGCGGCCTTTACGCCGGCAAATACGGTATAATAATTATTTATTAAATCCGCTTCTGTTCTCCATAGCCAATACCAGTACCCACCGAGACCTACAACCTCCAACTCCAACTCCCACCCACCCCGCCCCAGTCACCCTCCAGCCAGGGTAGTCGCACCCCACACCGCAGGTCCAGCATCCCTGAGGACCAAGGGACACACCAGGACCAGGACCAGAAGGTCAGGGACCGGGAACACAATGTGGCCCTGGCGAGGAAGCTCCGGGAGCAGAAGGAGAAGCAGAGGCAGGGGCACCTCAAGTTTCAGAAGAAGCTGGAGACGTTGCATCCGCAAATGACGATGTCAGCCAAGAGGAAGGAGGTTGCGAAGGCCACTGATGTGATCTTTGACCTGGTAAGTGGTCTTTGTCACAAAAATCATGCAGTCAAAGTCTTTCTAAATCATATAATACTTATATTTGCTTATATAGCACCTAGCACTTACTTAATCAGAAGTCTCTAAGCACTCTACATTAATGCAGCACATTTATCCTGGCGTTAGCAGTGCAGCTATTACTCGCTCTGCGTTTCAAGGAATAAATTCCTACCAGGTCCCCATTTATTTCACCTGGGTGGAGTGTGGTAAATGTTGATCAATGTCTTGCCAAAGGACATTAGTGATGATCTATGGTCTATAATCTTTTAGTCGAAGATTGGTCCCATGCTGTTCACAAAATAGCTGGCAGTGTGTTCCATATGGTTGACATTGCCAATGCCACATCTTAACTATTCCACCAACTCCAGTACCTACCAAAGCCTATGCAGTGTCATTCCGTGTTACAAAGCCCTCTGATAGCGGGATATCAAAACAATTTATCTGATTGTTATTTCTGTATTGTTTTGATGTGTACTATTGAGGTCGGCCTTTCAAACTTTTTCTCTTATCGTTGATGGAGAAGGATGCTTCACCCTAGAGCTACGAAAACAAGTACTTGTAGGTACATCACGGGGAAGCTACAGCTGTAAGTCTTATCAGAGGGACTAGTCCCCTGGTTTCTAACCTGGAACCTCCATGTGCTAGGACTATCGCTGCATCTTCTGGATCATGTGGCCCTCTCAAAGATGAATTTTACAACTATTTTTACCTTGCCTTTATGCACTCCTTACAGGAAGCATCATACAAGCCCGAATCCAGCCTCCTACCACTGAACCTGAAGCCCACCCACGAGACCGCCCTCCTCACTGTCACCATGGCAACATCCGGAAACATCCTCCTCAACAAGAGCTCTGGCAAGCAGCCCCTGGAGAAGCTGGATGGCCAGATCTCTGGGACATACATAGTCCTGCTGTCATGGCTCCTGTCCCTGGTCCCAAAGGACCTGGACTACCTGAATGACCCAACGGTCCAGGCCAGGTGTGGAGCAAGCGGGATGGACGGTACCCCTTTTAGAGTTGTTGGATTACAACAGGTAAGTGCCCAATTTCTTCTGGTTGTCCCACATATGCTCCGTCCACAATTTCTGGCACTAATTTCTCTCACAGGAGATAAGGATGTGTACACTGAGATAGTACAGCAATGTGTTAAGGAGAGAAGAAAGCCTTTGGCTCGGTAAGCAGTAAATTTTCAGGTTTCTGACCCCATTACTTCTGGTAGACATTGCAAAACCTGATAGGAGATGCTAGTAGAAGATATGAGAGCATCCAGCCTTACTTAGACAGATGCTGAAGAAGGGCCATAAGGGAAATTAAAGGTCCAAACCCGCAGCGTGGGAAAAACGGACGCTAAATGATGACGATGAATCATATCCTTAACTATCCCTAATCATAACCCTATACCTTAACTAATTCTAACCTTTACCCTAACTCAAACCCTCACCCTGAAACCAATGTAAAACTGTTTCTACAATTTGATTGCAACCCAATTTTAAATTTTATGTCTTTAACAATATAAAGAGAGGGGATGGAGATACTTACAATACGTCTTTGGCTTAAAATAACATCTTTCCTTTGAAACTAAGCCCCAAATATTTTGTTACGCAAGTCCAAGTGTCTTTATCAGGTAGCTGCAATTTTAAGAGGGTTTTATGTATCTACCACCCAATTTGCAGTACCCTTATCACTCAACATCCTCATCATCAATGCAGTTATTGGTTTTCATTTTTCTTTCGCATTATCCAAGATATGGAGAGACGGTAAGCTCCAGCTGTCAGTAGCCATCACACCACCCTGCATGGACACCACCAAGCAGACACCTGTCAAGGCCAAGAAAGGCAAGCTCCGAGAAGAGGTCCGAGACATGACGCCCTTCCAGCAGACTGTTTCCAAGTTCCTCACCAGCAAGAACCTCCACACCCTGGCACCCTGGATGCCCCTTGCCTTCAAGTTCGCTCTGGAGTTCTCCGGGGAACCCCTGGAGCTGAAACCCATTCCCATGGAGGCACCACGAGAGGGCGCTACAGAAACCGGGACGTACATCCCGCCCTATCCTCAAGTCAGCAGCAAGCCTCTCGCAACTTACATGTCAATGAGCACGTCTCCTAGTGCAGTGGAGAGTGCCTTCGCGTCCATCCCGGGATTCTTCTGGCGTACGCTGGACGCTGAGGAATCGGCATATGATCAGATGACTAATGAGGAATACAGCAATAATGGCGATACGCAGAACACCCTGACTGTTTTTCATGATGCAATATACCACTTCCCTTCCAGACAAGCTGGAGTGTTGTATCGCCTTCTCCAAGAAGGGCTGGACATCTCTGGTCTTAGGCTCATGTACAACTCCAAGGACCTTCTGTCAAGTCCTAGGGTCACTCGACCAAAGCAGGGTGGTGATGAATCAGGATTGACCATGCCAGTGGTTGTTCTTGGCATCAGAGGCAACCTGGCCCGCACCCGATGGCTAGATGCAGTAGGTCCATCGGATCCTCAACTCGCCAAACGCACGGATCCATATTCCCTGATGGCCCTTTACGGAGGGACCTCCCGTGACGACCTCACCATCATCTGCCCTCGAAACCCAAGCCGTATTAATTATGAACTCTCACTTTGGTTTGGAGCAAGAGGCACCAATGACCGACTGGTTGAAGCTCCGGTAGTCAGTGAGTCTGTGCCTTCCCGAATGGACAGGAGAGTTAGATCTGAGAGTCCCAAGCAGAAGAAGAACCGCAAGGGATCAAGGAAAGATTCCTGGTCCAGCAGTAGCAATGAAGACCTGGACACATCGGGGTAAGAATATATCTCATCCAGAAGCTTTAAAAAGCTAAAAACAATGTTTTAGCAGGGAAAATCCCCTAACCTGTATCATTTGCTGGTCACTGAGTAATAGTATATTTGGCATTTTAAATCGAATAACACCCTCTCACAAGATAATGCATTTGTTTTGATAATTGATGCATTTCAATATTACTAATACCCTTTATGATATTGTAGTCTGGACTGAAGTGAAAAAAATCTGTCAATTTTAAAGCCCCACTCTGCTACTTATAGCTACCTGCTCCCTCTATATAGAAAACAATGCTGCAGTGACCATTGGTCCCGCATGATCCTCTTTTTCTTATGTTAATTGGGAGCTGAGTTGATGAGATAGCCACCTGTCACTGACCACCCTGGGTGGTCTGATCCCTCCTGGCCAAACTAGTGCAGTGGGGCTTAATTGAAATCACAGAAAACAGACAACCAAAATTCTTTTATGATTGATTCCTTGAAACTGCAATGAATAATTTGAGTCTCTGTCACTCCTGCCCCCCTTACCAGGTTGTCACCCACTACCCTAGTAGCCACCACCACCGGAGACATGGTGCTAGCGGTCTCGCCCCTGGTGCCTCCTATGTGCCTGGGAATGATCCTATCCACCTGCCAGGAGAGGGGCTACCAGTTCAGAGGGGTCAAGAGAGTGCGCCTCAACTCCAGGAGAGCTAATGCACTAGGTAAGTGGTGGTTCAAAGAGCATTCCTTCACATTGTGAACATCTTTGTCAGTAATGCCAGTTTTCAGTCTTTTGTCAAATGTCAAGTGTGTGTGTGTATGTAATTGGATTTTTACAGACGTGTGTCTATCAGATATGATACGTGACTCAGTTTCAAACCTGCGTCCTCGGCTGAATCAGTTTGTAACTTCCATTGGTAGCTGGATTACACGCGAATGCATGCCACAATGCCCCGTCAAGCTCACTCATACCTCTTCTTCAGGCATTACCAGCTTTATATTGCATTTATCATATGGGGTTTCAAATGTCTGGGAACCTATTCAATCTATTTTAGTATCATCATCTGGTATCACTTCCTTTGTGTACCATATTTGCCGATCAACACATTTTTCAATAGACATCAGTTAACAACAGGGTTGGACTATATGGAAAAGGCTCGCGCAACTTTCAGTTACAGAATGCAATATTTATGTAGCCTATTAACAAGTGATTCTTTTTCTCACAAGATTTAAGCTTCAACTTTTCAAACAGGATTACAGGGTGAACAAGTCTCCATCTTTTGTCCTATATCATGCTTCACACAAATCTCTTAGGATAGCAAAGAAGCCATCCCATTTCACCAAATGTGTTTTTGATGTCATTAGAAGACTATAAACTTTAAGTTGTCCCGCTGAAGTTATCATACAAAATCTTAAATTCGTACATCCCTTGACAGGCTTACAGGGTAAACAAGTCTCCATCTTCAGTCCTATGTCATGCTCCACGCCAACCTCTCCCAAGAACTGCGAGGAAGCCCTGAGGAAGCGTTTGGAAGCTGGTCTACCGGCCTCCACCAACCCTCCGCTCCCATCAACCCTGGTCCACCTGAGAGCTGAGAACCCCATGAGGAACGCTGGTGGACTCGTACATGCACTCATGCTGCAGCTATCAAGACAAGGTAGGGGTGGTATTCTGCTGCCCTCTCTTGACATAAAGAAGACAAGAACTATCAAATTTTGTGTGAAACTATAAGGAAAAGCATGTGCAATAATGTACAAGTCCATGTAGCTAAATTCAAGGACACTACTAATGTTGTAGATTTTTCACTGCCATTGCAGTTTATTATCAATTATTACCTTTCTTGTTATGTGGGATAGCAATATGCTGTACGGTTGGGCTTTTTAATTTTTTTATTCTGTGTTTTGTAGGTGTTTAAATGTTGCTACATTTTTTTTCCTGCTCTTGTCCAGGCGTAAAGAAGTAAACAAACAAAAATGGTCTCTAATAAGTGTCTTGTCCTAATTGCATGGAATGTTTGGTCATAGTGAAGAAGTTTATATGTCCACTTGACAAATGACAAATGTCACAGGTCAATTAGCAGCAAAAGATGATTTTCATATGACTAGTTACTCAAGGATGTGTTATTTGTATTTAGTTTACAGTTTTCATATGTTTGTAAAATATATACATGTGTATTTTTTCCAGTTTGTATCATAATATTTTGGTAAGTGTTGGATGCTTAAATTGCTTATTTGCTGCCAGAAAACACAATATTTTGTTTCTATCTCGTCATTTGCATTTAATATTTCTCTACAACACATGACCCAAATTTGAAAGGGAGTGAGTCGTCAGTTTCCATGTGCAGAAAGCCATAATTTGTCAGACTTGGTGGGGAAAAAAAAATCATTATTGTATGTACAGGTCTGCACACAGCAAACCCGTAGGCCAATCAAGAAATACCCCCTCATCTCTCGGAGAGTCTTCGGGTGAGGGAAAGGTGAGATAATGACTTTACCATGTGGGGGGAATGGGTGAAAAACGTATGACATTACATAAGGCTTGCTGGTCATAAAACTGAAGGCTAATTCTGTTGATTGACAATACCTCTTATTGGGTAAACACCTGAACGGTGTTGAATTTCCCATGAGAGCTAACTACTATGTGTCTTTGATATATTTCTTACCAGGTCTACTATCATCCATCCAAGCCAATGCTGAAACCAACCTCAAATCCAGCTTGTGCTTCCATGTCGCACCTTTCTCTGACAACCTCCTTTCCAACCTGGGAGGTGATTTCAGCCTCATCCCAGAGCACCACGTCTACCACGGAGTGTCCGTGCCTTCCACGTTCTACTCCAATCCCGAGCTGGAGCAGATTGTAGTCGTGACATTCTCAGGTGCCAAGACACTGAAGCTGTTGGGGAACACACTCGGGAAGCTGCTAGGTGTCTACCCAGTGGTGAGTATACAAATAATACACAGCAGTGAGAATTACCCACACGCGGCTCCTTCGGAACAGTCTAACACGTTTGAGGCGATAGCAGAGGGTGTTTGGACTGTTTTGAAGGTACTGAGTGTGGGTAATTTTACTAATGCTTGAACAAAATGATGTGTATTATTTGTCTCATGAGATTATGTTATATTTATAAAATGATGTTTTAAAACGTGATTTCGATAATGACCGGTCATTACCATTGGATAATGACAGGTCATTATCTAAATTAGGCGTTATGGCAAAATAAATGCCTGGTCACGAGTAGGCTTATAACCAATCATTTGATTAGGATCCACATCATCATCTTATAATAAAAAAAATTGTATCAAGATATTCACTGCTGCTTTTTGTATTCAAATCTAGACATCTACAAACAACCTCCTGACTCCACGCGCAAATCCCGGCGAGGGTCTAGAACTCCTCGGCATCAAGTTCCTACCCTCCCTGACTGCCTTCCAAGCCAAGGAGCTCACCCCGTTCGAGATCGGTGACCGTAGCTGGCAACCGAGCGTCCACACCCTGGTGTCCAACCCTGCCGTCGTCTGCATCCTGCGTGGGATCAATGCCTTCCACCACGTTCGCTCCGTCCTCAAGATCCCGACGCACCCCAACGATTTCCGGCGTGGCGCCAAGCTGGAGCTCTGCATGGAACGGCTCATGTCGGCTTCGGCAGAGATCGCGTTCCGCCAGGCGTCCATGTTCTTCCGCGATCATGAGCTGTTCGCGGACCCTAGCATGAGGGCTAATCTGCCGTACCAGCCTCCGTTGCGGAGCCCGAGCCTGGAGGAATTGTCCAACGCGAGGTTCGCCTGGGCAGAGGACCATGGCTCAAGTGCTAAGAAGTCCAAATATAAGGCTAATTCTGGAGAGACTAAAGGAACTGTACTGGTGGAGGAATCCATATTCAAGACAATGCTTGCCGGTGAGTCTATTAATTCTATCCTATGACTTGATAAAAACAATAGATGCATTATAGACAAAAGAATGTCTAGCTCACATGGAAATCGACTGGTTATTCTTACAATGATATCTCCAGACCAAGACCAAAAGGGAACAGATTAAATAATAGATGCCTTTTCTAGATTTTGTTCTGGTTTGATTAATACTTGTTTATGTTTCAGGCCACCGATGATAATAATTATTGATAATATGTTTTGACCAACGCATAATACAAAATGTTATGACGCTCTGCTTTTTTATGAAAATTAAAGGATACAATAGCTCTAAAGTAAGCAGAAAATGAAAAATCGTACGATGATCAACAATAAGCGTAATTTATAACTGAGATTGAAAAAGAATATAAAATGCCCTTAAATATGTAAAATGTAGTTCACCTCTGAACTTGATTTCATTGACGATTATTTTGTGCTCATTTGGTTATTCTGCAAGGCTTTTCTGTTTAGTTTGTATATGTATTGCATCTTTTCTTGTAGGTCCAAGGCCCATCACAACCACCCTCGTCGTCAAACCAGGAGCTCTCAAACACTTCTCCAAGATCCTCAAGCGGGTCTCCCAAGAAGACTTCATCGTCGTAGCCCTTCGCCTTCTCACCCTCGACGACCACCAGGCTAGGGCACTAGTCCCTGAGCGGGAGGCGGAGAACTTGGTCATCTGCGGCATGCACCTGGGCCACCTAACGTCTGGTCCAGTCCTAGTCTTGGTCCTGCAGAGGGAGAATGCGGTTCGGAAGCTGCTGAGTCTCTTGGGACCAAACAACCCCAAGGAAGCCAAGAAGAAGAATGAGTTCCTCTGGAGAGGCATGTTTGGGGTTGATCCAATCAACAATAGTCTACATGGTGTGTATCTTTGAAACCCCCCCCCCCCCCCCCATCCTCATATTCTTGAATGTAATGATTTTCAATATTCTCGTCATAAAGATTCATAGTTTTCACTGATGGATCAGTTGGTTATTCACCTGTAGTTATGTTCATTATAGGAGTTGATTTAATGTAATAAAGGGCCGTTATAATTGCTATTGTTATAATATGGGTCAGTGTTAACTTTGTATATTGTTGACTTCTACAGACGAATACAGAGTCTTCAACTCCTCTAAACTTTTTTTAAAAGAGATTTATCAAATTTGCTATGATTGCCAGCACAATATGGTGAACTTTCATAGTAGTTAAGGGTCATCCATCAGTTCTTACCGAAACTTGTTCATTGAATCAGAAGCCATGAAAGCTCGTTCTAGTTTACATATACACTTTAAAAAAGCCTGTATTTATATGTATGAAAGCAAATTATATTGTTATATTTCTATGAAATACTGTAAACGCAGAAATATTTGTGGTACATTAATTTTCACAGATTTCAGGCTAAAGTCGGTGTCCGCGAATATAAGAACCTACAAAAATATAAAAATGACTTCTTATGTGTGTTCTGAACGGGCTGAATTTGGTGCAACACAAATTTAAGAACCTGCGATTATGTTTTGGGGTCGCTCAGCGCAAAAAATCTATCGCACGTAAATAACGCTAACAGTAGACAACTAATCAAATATTTTGTTTGGTGCAGGTTCCACGACGTATGCCAAAGCTGTTGAGGAGCAGATGCTGTTCTTCCCCGAGGGACTATGCTGTAAGCAGACCTCAGACATCAAGGCTGAAAAGGTACAGCTCACATTCACTCTATTCCCTTGACACTTGAGCCCATCCATGGATAGATGTTTGGAGGGGATGGGGGATGTGATACCCCCCTCCTCCCCCATTCAAAATTTTCGGCAAATATCAGAGCTCTGTCAGTAGATCATTTTCTTGATGAACCTCCTTTTATTAATTTGCATGTTCTGAAATTGATGGCAACTATTCTACCCCCCCCCCCCCCCTTGTTAAAAATCCCTGTCCACTTTCATACTTTTTATTTTGTATTGTAAGCTTGAGCTTTATTTAGAGATTAAGTGTTTTCATAGGTGGTTTCATAGTACAGGTGACGTGGTTTAGTGGATACGTCTTCAGACGCGGCACTATTATCCTTTGGCAAGACATTAATCTAAATTTGCCACTCTCCAACTTGGTATTAAATGGGTACCGGCAGGAAGGAATTTATTGAGTGCTGTGAGCACAGAAGCCTAGCAGAGCTGGGATAATATTAGGAGCACCTTGAGCACCTTATACTTAGAGGATATGTGTGCCATATAAATATCCAAAACTATATCATTATTATTATGAGGAATGTTAATTTTCATAGATTTAGCTTGTGTGATTCTACAGTATTAATTTGTTTAACAATGATGCTTTCAAAACTGCTCAAAATACTATGTGAATATAGCTCTGTAATAGTGTGTAAGAATATTCTAATTCATCGGACTAATGTTATGGCGCAGAGACGACAACTCCCCTTCTATTTTTCTCCTGGCAGATTATCTGTCCAGGGAGTAGGAATTTCATATGGACATTTGAAAAGATCATTGAAGGTGGTTTCATACAGAATGTTGAATTTCATAGATTTAGCTTGTGCGAGTCTACACTCAGTATTAATTTGTTTAACAATGTTTCTCTCAAAATACTTTGTGAATAAGTCTGTAACAGTGTGTAAGATTATTCAAATTCATCAAACTAATGTTATGGCGCAGAGACGACAACTCCCCTTCTTTTTTTTTTCTCCTGGCAGATTCTCTGTCCAGCCGTCGATACCATCCTAGGGTCCCGCCAGTCCTCCAAGAGGAGCTTCATGCTAAGGATAGGACCCTCTAGGGGTGCAGGAGACAATGATCTGTCAGCCAGTGACAGTTCCACATCTCTCAACGGTGATCTGAGTCCCAGGAAGATAGGTGAGGTGCAAGGGTTTACAATTTAGTCAGTGTGCCAGTGAGCAGCCAATAACACGCATTGTGTAATTGCTGGAATGTTGACGAATGAATAAATGCCATCAATGGATAAATTCAATAAATTTATTTATTCATGGCATTAAAATCCCATTGAACTATATTTTCTGCGTCATGCAAATAGTAAAGCCTCAATTACATGTTGTCCCTTGGAATAGAATGTGGTGTCACAAGTTTGTAGCAGCTCACCTTTATCATTATATAATTTTTTTTCATGTGTGTGTGTTGGGGGGGGGGGGTGGGGGGTATCTTTAGGTCAAGTTTCAAAGGAGCGAGATATTTGCCTTTGTGTTGCCCAACTGCCAAAATGCTATTTGACTCTCTAATTGCTATGGATCAAATACCCAGACTGCCAAATTGTTTTAGAATACATACATGTATATGGCAATAGTGGAGATTGACAGTATCTGGTTATTCGACAGAAGCCTGTTAAGAGTAAATAATGTGCATTAAATTCTGATACATGTTTCATTGTCATTCTCTCCACAGGTGTGGGTACAAGCACAGGTGACCTTGCTCTCCATTCCCACAGTGCATTGTGCCAGACCAACTGCATCCTGATGACCCCACCCCTCCAGCTCCTCAGCGTGCAGGGACATCGCAAGGGCTATGTGGACGTCATCGACTGCCTCAGGCATAGAGGCTTCGTCATCGTTGGTGCCAGGATGGTGTGGTTTACACAGTCCCAGGCCAAGGAGTTTGTTTCTATCTTCAGCGGGGCTTTTCCCAATCTGGTAAGATGATTAATCCTGATCATCCCCTTGCTGATGAGGTCGGAGGGGATAATAACGCTGCTGTCTGTACTTCTGTTCGTAACAAATATGGTTTCCGTTCGATAACTTTATTAATTTGTGACGGATTTCAATGAAATTTGATATGAAGGTACATGATATCAAAATACAGCCTAAGTTTGATTTCGGAGTATCTAGGTCAAAGGTCATAGCTCATTAAATATGCAAAAATGAGGTTTTTCTCTTAATAACGGAAATAATGGTGACAGCTCATTAAATATGTAAAAATTGCTCAATAAAGGCCATTTGTACATGGCGAGGGGATGCTACGCTTTGCGTTCAGCCGTTCACTTGTTTGTTTTGAGGTTTGAATATGATTTATTTTATGATTGGCTGTATTAAATTTGTAGTATGAATTGGGCACTTATTCAATATGCATTCATGTGAAATGACATATATAATCGAGTACACTTGTCTTGTATTTTATTTCATTAACAGGTCCAACTGCTCTGTCATGGACCGAGCATTGTTCTAGCCATCCAGAGGGATAATGCAGTGAGCTGCTTGGGGTCTCTACTTGGAAAGTAAGTTAGACATATATGATTGATATAATCAGTTTGGCCCTCTTTTGAGTAGAAAGACACACGCAAATGAAGAGAGAAAATGGTAACACAGCCAAACCTGTCTATAGCGACCGCCTGAGGGAAACACAAAAAGTGGTCTTTGTAGTCAGGTGGTCTTTGTAGACAGGTTTCTCTAGTACATGTTTCAATGAGGAACCATTTCCAGGGGAAACAAAAAGGTTTGACCGTTCATTGAAATTGAAATTAGACATTTAGTATCTATTCAGAAATTTGTTATTCACTGGTATGATTCTACAGATGAATTTTCAGAAAGAAAGTCATAACCATAGACTGTTACAGTAAGTGATAAAATACATTTGTAACAGCTTTAGTTAGGTAAGTTACGATGAGGATCATGATGCCAACAGTGTTCTGATATAAAGAGGTGTTAAGATGTGAAGTATGAACATAGAGAACGAGAGGGTTGAGAGATACTGAGATGGTGAAGAGGTCGATGATCGAGAGAATGAGATTGATAGCAAGGGATCCTAGACCATTGGGAACGAACATATAGGTCTACTATATACAAAGGGGTATTAACAATGATATTATAAACACAGAATGTACAGAAGGAGTATGGTATAAACAAAACGAAAAATACAAAGAACCATACATTTCATATTCTAGTTGCTAGTTGCAACTGATCCTTTAGCGGTTCAGCCTGTGCTGCTGGCCAGTTTTTGTACTCCAATAGATAAATGAATAAATAAATAAAAACGAGCATTTTTGCTCGACTCTTCACCTGTTGTAAGATCAGTCTTGAAAAATGTTTAACAATGCTTTCCTTTCTCCTCTTACAGCATGCTAGACAAAGATTCTGTCATCAACAAGTATGGAAAGCACATCTTGAGACCCAAGGATACCAAAGAGGTAAATTTTCTTTTTGATCTCTAGGCATTTTGTTTAAAGAGAGGAGATGAGTGAACAACGTCAGTGTTTTCTGAGTCTTTGTAATCGAACAGGTTTTAAATTAGAATCGCTCAGTCTCTGTCAAAAGCAAGTTGAAGCAGCTATGACTTTTTTCTCTTGTTTTTGGAAATATCTTGAGGATTACAACATGGGTCATGTTTTTCGTTTTACCTTTTAGATTTTTTACCAGTGCTGTGGCATTTCTTCAGTGTAATGCCATCTTCTAAGGGATTTGATTCAAGAATTATTATTTTTATATAAGAATGAGAAAATGCCAAAACAATGAGCGTGTATTAGGTACAGCTTAATCAGAGAACACACTTGGGGGGTGTTTCACAAAGACTAAGATCAACTTTATGTTGGAATTAACTATGGCAGGCCGGTCATGCCATTGTTTGCTCTCACCATTTGCTGGCATTGGTCTCTCAAGGGACGTACAAATCATGGTCACAAATCTACAGAATTTATACTTTTTTATAATTCATTATTGAAGGAAAACATAATATCTAAAGATCATAATGGTGAGAGCAAACGGTGGCATGAACAGCCTGCCATAGTTAAGTCCAACTTAAAGTCGATCTTAGACTTTGTGAAATACCCCCCCCCCTGGTTTGTTAACTAAGAATGCTGTGAATCGATTGGAGCTTGCCTGTTTTGCTCATTTAAAGATGTGCCTTTGTTTTAAATCTCTATACCTCGCCAAAGGCAGCTCGACATTGAACTAACTGACAATGTACATTTATTCAGAATTTTCTTTGGTTAATTGTGTAAAATATGATTTAGCTTGAGGCAGAGTAGAGGAATTGAGATTTTTTTTTTTTTTTCCATTACATTCTGATTATTTCTTTGTTTTGTTTTGTTTTGTTTGTGTTCACAGGCAATCAAGCATCTGGAGTTCTTCTTCAATGAGTTGATGCCGGGAAGTCAAGGAGAGATTGTATCAGATGATGTCTCGATGGGATTTCTTTCATCTTAACATTATCAAGACTTCACCGAAATTCAATAAGCGTACTGTGAAGAAAAAAAATAGAAGCCTTGATTGCTGTTTTTTTTTGCAATGAGACAGAGCTTTTGCGTTATTCAGTGTCATGTGATGACAGTAAGCTTAAAGTTAGAAGAGATCATTTTGGAAAAGTTTTGCCTTGTTTTGGTTGTCACAAGGAACGTGAAGATTGCAATATTACATCGGACTGAATCAAACCTAATTCAAGCCCATTTTTTTCTCTCTTTCTTTCTTTTTAGTAAGAGCAAGAAAACAATTGCATTGAGTACTTTCCTTTGATAGTACAGTGAACAATGCTGACAAATGAAAACAATATCTTAGTGGGAGTTTTCTTTTTATGATCTGTTATGATGCACCCATGTTGTTTTCATGAGAAAATCACTTGGCTTGAAGTGAACTTTTTATTCATTATCAAAGCATTGATCATAAAATCCTAACAGGGATGGTGTGAAATCTGTAATCATTTTTAATGTTATTCAAATTGTAAGCCTGTATTTTGGTGTGATCACACTTTTTTTTCCTGAAATAATTTTATTGTACACATCTTTCTCACAAAATCTACGAAATGCTCACTTTGTGGTCTATTGCTGGGGATTATGTCAAAAATTACTTTAGTTAGGACTCTGCACTAATTTTTTTTTTTTGAAGGGGGTCTAGGATGAACTTCAGAGAGTCGGTATGCACATACCCTATGTGAAAATGTTGAAATTGTTTAGGTCTAGATTTATATTGTTGGCCCCCAAGTTATCCCGGTCGCCTGTTAGTGTCAAGCCTTGCTTTGTGGTCTCTATTTTCCAACTTCTATATGTGTATAGTGTGGAAGTATGGCTGGAAGGAAGGATTTTACCTTTAGAGAAGTATTGAAGCAATATTATTCCACGAATCTGACTTGAATTATCAAAGCATGTGAATAAATGAAATGGTAATGAAATATATACTGTGTATATATGTTGGATAGATTGTGCTAAATGTATATATTTATATGTATATATGAATTTATATAAATTGAATTTGAGTTGATGTTTGTGAATAAGAGATAATTACTACATTCTCGATAATTGGAGATATCGAATAGAACGTAGTTGTGTTTAGGTTCATCATGAATAGTAGTAGGAAAAACAGAATAATAATTTCAAGTTAAAATATGTACTTAACAAGACTTTGCAGAACTCCGTCCAGAGAATGTTAAGAAAAACGTGACTACTTGTTCTTTGGTACTCAAATGGTATGTCTACCTTTATTTTCATGTTCAACCAAACTTTTCTCTCAATTCAATTTATTTTGCCAAGTAATAAAATTAACATACAGGGTAAAAAAAAAAGCAGTATACAAAGTATCACACAATTACAATTACTAACAAAGATAAACACAGATAAACACAGAATCAATTTACAGACATGAATACAAATCATTCAAAACTCTAGGGAAATTGCCTAGGCTGGTAGCAGCCAGAAAGGCGGCTGACCATATAAAATCAAATATAAAAATTCTTGTGATTTCATTTAAGATATAATAATAAACAAAAATAAAACATTACATGTACGATATCATAATGAATTTAACAACCATTGAAATCTTTAGCTACCGGTATTCCTATCTTTATAATCCACATATCACTAATCACCTTGAAATAATATAGAGTATTGAAATGGATCTTTATGTCTGTCCACCAGTCAATACTGGTTTTGAATTCACTTTTCTATTTCTCAGTTTTTGTTTCCAGTTTGAAATGTTATCAAATATAATTTCATTGCACATTTCATTGTGGAAAATTATTTGATAGTTATCACCACATTATCAGAGGATGTTATGAAGATTTTGTGCCATTTTTTGTTTGACTTTGAGAAAAAAAGAGTGAATTGCTGCAACTTTTAAATCCAACCATTTATTTGTCTTTGTTCTCAAAGTACTTATGTACATATGTAAATTGTATTCATTCATGTATGTACATATTAACTTTTGATCAGAAATAATCCGTAGCAGTAGCTACATAATTCTACTTTGTCTTTCTCAACATTTCCAAATTGAAATATGTAAGCAAAAATATTGTTCATTATGTATATATAATTCTTGAATGATATACTGTTAACAACTAAATTATTCATACCCCCTTTGTAAATTTGAAGTGTTTGTGTTTTTCGGAACTCAAGAATAAAAGATGAACTGGTTGAATAGGGGCATAATATGTGAAATACTTTTGGATGTAAGCCTTAAAACCTCACATTTTAATGAAATGTAAATCAAGACAAATCATTTTGTTCACATACTTAAAGAGTTACAAATCTTGGTAAGGGTATGAATGATTTAGTTGTTAACTATATATTATTCAAGAACTATATATATGACTATATATATGACTATATCTATTTTATCATTCCATTCATCTTTATGTCTTCTGTTTGACTGAAAAGGTGTTTATATGTTTTGTTATCTTTCTCCAGTACTCTTATTTTGGAGATGGTGATTACAAATAAATTTCAAAATGTGAAATGAAAGACCTTACGGCTGCTTCTTCTTATTTAGTGTATGTAAATTTAATTACAAATTGACTTCTAATTCCATGTATGAACAAATGTACAAAACAAATTATGACACAACATACAAATATGAGAATAAAACAGACTGGATTCTTTACATATTGATGATGGCTTGCTCAATAGCTCATTCATGAATGTGTTCTATATTTGTTTATTTATTTATTATATCTATACAGGGTGGCACATATCATTAATTATGGTGCTCTTCCATGAGGCCCTGTTTGGTAATAATGCTACTCAATAACAAGCATCAATGAAATTAGATAACAGCAACAAAACAAAATAGAGAAATGAATACATACACATGTTTACATATATACATTAATTGGTATCCTCGTGAAAAGCGGACTATTCAAGAAAATAATACAGTTGCACATTTTTAATATCTTATTGTATGTACAGACAGTAATAGTTGCAAATCAGATGCTTGATAGTCATGAGATTTTCAGGCATTCTTACACAAAACAAATAATAATACATCAACAAGAGAAGATAGCCTCTTATTGATTTAAAAGATCATAAGCAACGACAAAAAATGTACATGTATATCATCTGATATAGCCTAACACACGTGATATCAAAGTTGCTCTGTACATATTTACATTGGATATATTTTAAGATAGTTATTGCATTTAAAATAATACAAGTAATACACTTGGATTGTTCACAAGGTAGCTGAATAATTATATATATATGCACACTTTAATACAAAGGAAAGCAAAAAAATATGGCAAGGACTCGTGCTGTTCATTTAGTTCAAAAGTTTCATGTCAACCTATGTTTACTAAAATGTATACATTTGGCACGTTTAAAAATTATTCACTTACAGGTAGTTCTGCTGCAATTATAATACTGTTATATTTAATATATTATGGCAGAAAGATGATCAGTATCTGGTTAATTGGTAAAGTTAAATCTGACATTTAAAAACAAAGAAAACAAGAAGTGATTTATCAAGTAAACATACATTACTGGATTTTATGTTTGCAAGTAGAAGACTATTGACAGTGAGAGGATGTATATTGAGAATTCATTCAGATAATAGTTATATAAACATTTGAACTGTTCTATAAAGAATTGTATTGGAATTAGTGCAGATTTATATACATATTATGGATTGATATTTCAAATTGCTACTGTACTACCCATGAGCCCCTTTTCCTCCAGCCTGGCCCCTATTACTACCCCCTCCCCATCGCCTGCCCATCTTACCTCCCCCTTTCAGTGAGTCTGTATGGACTAGCAAGGCTTTCAGAATCATATTTCAACTAAATTTGCAGACCCAGCCTCACCTCTCTTGCTCAAGTGGCCCGTGCGAAGGCTTGAGTTGTTGAGGACAAAGAACAGGCGAGCAGAGCAGGTCGACCAATACCTGTCATCACAACTTCATTGAGGAGAGCTACAAATGATACTTCTATCAGAAGAAATACATAAATAAATGATCTTGGCTGTCGAATGTCCGAAGAACACGAACATTTGCATGTTTGTAGGTATTCATGTAAGAAACAAGATGGTATATTTAGTTTTTTCATAATATGCAAATTGTTATTGTTATAACCTAATTAATTATGCAAAATGCAAATTGTATGCATTTTACAGAAAACTCTTGTCTCTAGGCTTGTAAAGAATCTTGAAAATGTATTGAATAAATGTTTCCTTCATTTCAAATTCAATCACAGAAAATGTGGAGGGAGGGGGGGGGGGGGGTTGGGTGCCGCCCAGGACCCCATTCCCTTCAGTACAGTAAGGGTTAAGGTTGATGGACCAAGAAGATATCAGCCGATGCATTATAGACCAGCATTGGTTCCAATTTCATAATTACCCAAATGGGCACTTTAAGCTTAAATAGGCCATTATGATAACTGCATGCACGAAGTTATATTTAAAAGCTTTCGGTTGCGTTCTGTTGTTGCCTCTGAAGGATAGATTATATGTACCCTTTTCTGTGCCACCATTTTTTTTCTTCAATTTATTTAATAATTTTCAACAGTTATCATAATCTAACTCTCAAGAGCTGGATAATGGATTATTATGCTTATATGAGAACGAATTATACAATGCTTGTACAGTACCTAGAGATGACAAAAATTATGTTTTCTTTTCAAGCTATATGGATTTCTGTACATGAAAGACCCTCTTTATAATATTGTTCCTTTGCTAAGACAAACATATATTTTCATATAAAACACAACATATATATATTAAACAAAATGCTGACTGAAGCTAGTATATCATGAATCGTTAAACTCATGATGGCAGGGACATAGTGTACAAACACACATACCGGTACATACCTGTAAAGTTGATGCCTTTGCATATTAGTGTAGAATGGAATTTAGTGTAGAATGGAACTCCTCCTTGAAAAGGTTTCCCCCTAGTATCAGTTCAGTCAGTTAAGCATCTACTAGGTGATGTGAAAAGGCTGATGTCAGACACATAACCTCCCGCAGTCAAACAGTTTGGACCTACATGTATACAAACAGTGATTCAGAAAGTACATTACCAGAGTACATGTTTTAATTAAATAGCTGGGAATGAAACTGGATGCTCCAATATACATGGCTGTATATGCTATGGTGACAAATGCTCTGGGCTTCTTTTAGTCAAATATATAGGATTTTGTATACGAGCTGCACATAGGTTTGAGCTTAGGTTTAGTGATAGGTATACTTTTTAGAATTTGATTAGCGCAGGATAGAAGGCATAACAAATGGTTGCCGGAGCATGTGTCCGACAACACGAAGACCGACAATTACAGCCGTAGGGCATTTAATTACTACTTGAGCTAAGAGTGTTAGGGTTACATTTAGTTTTTGGTGCAGTGTTAACCATACAAATTCAGTTAGTGCACACCCCCTTCTGAAAACGTGTCTAATTAAACACCACCAGTTAGTCTACAACGAAAATCAAAATCCTTTTTTTTTTAAAGAACACCATATTTTCAACTCGAGCTATATGAATTCTGTACATGAAAAACCCTCTTTATAATAATTCCCTTTGTCTGCTAAGACTATTGTATATATCTCAATATAATTCATTACACAAATTGAACAAATATTGACTGTTAAAATATCATAACTCCTTAAACCCATCTCCTCTGCTACATGTGTCCATTCATTCATGATGGAATGGATATCGAGTACAAACACACCTACATACCTGTAAGGTTGACGCCTTTGCATTCAGTGTAGAATAGAACTCCTCCTGGAAATCCTTTCCATGTAATTTCAGTAGAGTCAGGTTTGGCATGGAGCACAGAGCATCTATGAAGTGATGTGTAGAGGTTGATGTCGGAAAAATTACTTCCGAAAGCTCGATAGTTTTGACCTACATGTATACAAACAGTGATTCATACAAGATCATTACCAGAGAAAACGTGCTTTGATTGAATGACTGCAAATATAACTGGGTGCTCCGATATATAAATGTTTATCTATGGCTATGCTCAGGTGACAAATGATCTGGGCTTTATTTAGTCAAATATATAGGATTCGGAAAAGACCTGCAAAACATTTTTTGCTTAGATTTAGGGATAGGTTTACTTTTTGGTGCAGGATTAGAGTTAAGAATTTGGTTAGTGCACAATAGTAAGCACATAATTGTTTTGACGGGCCAGGTATCAAACAACAGGGGGATCGACACTTACAGCCATAGGACATTTGATGACTACATACTACATAGTGTTGCATTCAAGGAATATAATCCTACCAGGTACCCACTTACTACACCTAGGTCGAATGTGGCAAATGTAGATTGATGTCTTGCCAAACAACATTGGTTCTACGCACAGCAGGGATTTGAACCCCATACCTCGTGGTTCACCATCCAGAGACTTATCCACTGAACCACAAAGGCCACTATATGAACCATGGTTGATGCCCATCATTTTAGGATGCATATTATTTATATGACTGATTTTAATGAATAGAGCTGTATGAGTGTTTGGAGAATTAAAAACACAAAGGAAATGTCGCTTCGTTGATTATTTGGACACATTTTTGACATTGCCTAAATGCAGTATAATACATTCATGATCAAAAGTATGCATTATATAAAGTGATTGTATAATATGTAGAGTGTGTGCATGTAGCTGTGCTTTAAAAAAAAACACTGTGATCAAGATCTCCACTCTTGGTCAGTGAGTATTGATTCTGAAGTATACTTTGATACTGCTTTGAGACCCATGATGACCCAATTCCTACCTTATGATTTGCTCTGAACAAAAAAATATACAAAATTACGAGCATATTATTTGTAGACACTAGTCTTTCGAGCACTTCAGTTATCTGTTATTACTGAATGCTATTACTGCATGAGTGGCAACACAACTCTCTACTTCCCCAAAAAAATCTTACTCAAACACATCCTGTTAGTCGCCATCCAAACCAAAATCCCATTTCTGAGGTAAACCTCTAAACATGTTTTAGTGTGCAGAACATCATATTTCCAACTCAAGCTATATGAAAGACCATTTTTTAAATACTTTCTTGTGTATACTAATCATGGATTTACATATAAATAGTTACACATGTAGCGGCTCTTACACTCGCCCTACTTTTATCGTATACATTCATGTTCACAGTTATTTTCCATCACGCTATGTATTTATATTCATTATTCGGACCACGTGTGTATTTCCTTCCAATCGCGCATCGTGGTTCCGCACTGTTCACCCCGCGTATTTTCAACGCCACGAGGTTTTTTCTCCACTCCGGCTTACACCTCGGTCGAGTCCACACCTCTCTGTGATCCTCTCTCTACACTCAAGATTCTTCTGTGCCTTTCGCCTATCCTACGGCACATCTACTCTTCCTCTGCCGTGTTCATCGGGCTGCAGTCTCCCAGTGGAACGTTATAGTCAGGACCGACATGGCGCCTGACTCTCCGCTGGGAGCTGCCAGTTTCTTTGTTCCGGTAGCTCTTTCCACTCACGAGCTCATCATTTCACCGCAGCTCATCTAAATATTTCTTCATCAAAGTCCGGCGCATCAAACGAGCAACGTATTACTACTCAGCACCAGTGCCGGCTTTGCATGTCTACATTTCTAATCTTCACCTCCGACATCGAACGACTCTCGCCTGAGAGCTTCTTCATCATCTTTATCACGAGCGTCAGCGTCAAGATCCTTCACGGCTCTTCAGCCACGAATACGAAGCTGCATCTCCGCCTTCAAGCCTCCGTACATTCATCGCGTGAGCCCCTTCCTTCGTTCTACACTCTCTTCATCTTCATTGGACTTTCGACGTCATTTCCATTATGTCGTAAGCTCTATTCATTCATTATGTACATCGCATTTATTCATGTTCATTCTCATCTTTGATCATTATGTAATCTCCGTGCAATATTCACATTTACCATTTATGCATTTTTATTCCGAGTCATCGGCATGTGCTTGGCTACACTTTGCAAGTGTACGTCAGCCTCATCAGTACCCAATAAACATACGAAAAGGGAATACTTTCTTTCATGTATTTTATTGTCAGTGCAACCTTGTTTCCTCGTAGCTAAATAAAAATAAGTTATGTTGTGTGACGAGTGAACACGCTTTCAAATATTCATTCACAATACTCCACACACACATATCTCTAAACACACTTTGAAGTAATATTGACTGTTGCTATAATATCATAACTCCTTAAACTCATCTCCACTGCTACATGTGTCCATTCATTCATGATGGAATGGATATCGAGTACAAACACACCTACATACCTGTAAGGTTGACGCCTTTGCATTCAGTGAAGAATAGAACTCCTCCTTGAAATCCTTTCCCTGTAGTGTCAGTTCAGTCAGGTTTGGCATGGAACACAGAGCATCTACGAAGTGATGTGTAGAGGTTGATGTCGGAGAAATTACATCCGAAAGCCAGATAGTTTTGACCTACATGTATACAAACAGTGATTCATACAAGATCATTACCAAAGAGAACGTGTTTTGATTGAATGACTGCAAATATAACTGGGTGCTCTGATATACATGTATATCTATGGCTATGCTCAGGTGACAAATGATCTGGGCTTTATTTACCGGTAGTCAAATATATAGGATTCGGATAAGACCTGCAAATAGGTTTTAGCTTAGATTTAGGGATAGGTTTACTTTTTGGTGCAGGATTAAAGTTAAGAATTTGGTTAGTGCAAAATAGTAAGCACAAAATAATGTAGGATATTATATTATTGATATGATTGATTTCAATAAAGAGAAGTGTATTTGTGTATAGATAATTAAAAACACAAAGAAGGAACTGTCGCTTTGTCAATTATTTGGACACATTTTTGATATTGCCTTAAACTATGTAATACATTCATGATTAAAAGTATGCATTATACATGAATGTATACGTAGAGTGTGTGCATGTGGCTGTGCTTAAAATAAGTACACTGTGATCAAGATCTCCATCCTTGTTCAGTAAGTATTGACTCTGAAGTATACCTTGATACTGCTTTTGAACTTTAAAATATACAAAATTACAAGCATATTATTTGTAGACAAATAAGTACACTGTAATCAAGATCTTCATCCTTGTTCAGTAAGTATTGACTCTGAAGCAAACTTTGATACTGCTTTCAGACCCACGATGACCAAATTACAACCTTATGAATTGCTTTGAACTTAAAAATATACAAAATTACAAGCATATTATTTGTAGACACTACTGTTTAGAGCACTTCAGTTATCTGTTAATACTGAATTCTATTACTGCATGAGTAGCAACACAACACTCTACTTCCCCCAAACATTCCTACTTAAACACATCCTGTTAGTCTCTATCAAAAATCAAAATCCCATTTCTGAGGCAAACATTTAAACATGTCTTTGTGTGCAGAACATCATATTTTCAATCCAAGCTCTATTAATTCTGTATTATGAATTGCGTATGAAAGACCATTTTTATAATCATTTCTTTTTGACTACTAATACTATCATGAATTTTCATATAAATCCTTACAAACATTGACAAATTATTGACTGTTGCTAAAATATCATAACTCCTTAAACTCATCTCCACTGCTACATGTGAACATGAATACATCATAGCATGGATATTGAGGACAAACACATCTACATACCTGTAAGGTTGACGCCTTTGCATTCAGTGTAGAATAGAACTCCTCCAGGAAATCCTTTCCCTGTAGTCCCAGGTCTGTCAGGTTTGGCATGGAACACAAAGCATCTACTAGGTGATGTGAAGAGGCTGATGTTTGACACCTAATGTCTACAAGCAAGACAAGTCTGACCTACATGTATATAAACAGTGAGTCATACAAGTACATTACCAGCGAGAGAACATGTTTTAATTGAAAGACTGCAAATATAACTGGGTGCTCCGATATACATGTATATCTATGGCTATGCTCAGATGGCAAATGATCTGGGCTTTATTTAGTCAAATATATAGGATTCTGATACGAGCTGCACATAGTGCTGTAGCCGAACCGCCGAACCGAACGGAAGTTCGCCGAACATGGCACTTCCGAACCGAACCGAACCGAACCGAACACAAAGGCCTGGTTCGGATGTTCGGCAGAAAAATGAAAACGTTTTTGCAAGCTAATAAACTTGTCATTTGTACCTAATTTTCATGTCACGATTGCTCATTTTATATTTACTTTTTTCCCATTTTCCGCCTTTGTGATTTATGCCTATCCAGTGGTGGGCGCGACTTCACTGGCGCCATTTAAATCCCAAATCCTGACCACGCTACGTCGCGATCGCAAGCCATAAACAAGAATAAATGTGCGTGATCAAAACAAGTTCAGCTCAAACCCATTCACCAAAAAAAAAAAAAAAAATTAATTGTAACAATATCGGACAAATTTTACAATATAAATAATGAAATAAATATATATCATAATATGGTATTTATTTATTCAGGAAAAATAGGGATTTTATATTTTTCCTATTGAAAATAAAAACTTACAAAAAACAGTTATTGACGAGCCTGCATGAGTCTCTATTCAAGATGGCAGCTTTCATGACTCTAACATTAGACAACAACCGTCTCGGAAAATCTTTAAAAAATATCATTTATTGACAAATTGAAAACATGATTCGTTTAAAATTGAAAATAAAACATGATTCAAGACGGAAATACGAATGTAAGTAGTATTTTTCTTCACAAATAATTATGTTTAGAGCAGTTTTTAATGTGAGATTCGTGCTCGTCGGAAGCAGTGCAGAAGTCCTCCGTGCTGGTCGGGCCCGGCAGGCGGGCCGGCCCGCCCAGTGCCGACCGCCGTGGCTATAAACGCTGCTTGCTATTAATTATTACCGAACCCCGAACCGAACCAAGTTCGGGTGAAAAATTGCCGAACTCTGCCGAACCGAACCGAACACGAACATAGCGTCTGACTTACAGCACTAGCTGCACATAGGTTTGAGCTAAGAGTGTTAGGCTCAAATCTAGTTTTTGGTGCAGTGTTAACCATAAGAATTTAGTTAGTGCACCCCCTTACGAAAAACGTGTTTGATTAAACATCTCCAGTCAGTCTACAACAAAAATCAAAATCCTTTATCTGAAGAAAAAAACCTTTGGTTTAATTCTTGTTTAGAGAACATCATATTTTCAACTTGAACTTTATGAATTTTGTAATATACACTTCACATGAAAAACCCTCTTTATAATAATTTCCTTTGTCTACTAAGACTATTGTATATATTTAAATATAATTCATTACACACATTGAACATATATTGACTGTTGCTAGAATATCATAACTCCTTTAACTCATCTCCACTGCTACATGTGTCCATTAATTCATCATGGAATGGGTATGGAGAACAAACTAGTGCTGTAAGTCAGACGCTATGTTCGTGTTCGGTTCGGCAGAGTTCGGCAATTTTTCACCCGAACGGTTCGGGGTTCGGTAATTTAATAGCAAGCAGCGTTATAGCCACGGCGGTCGGGACTGGGCAGGCCGCCCGCCCTGCCGGGCCGCCCGCCCTGCCGGGCCGGACCGGCACGGAGGACTTCTGCACACTGCTCTCGACCAGCACAAATTTCACTTTAAAAACTGCTCTAAACGTAATTATTTGTGAAGAAAAATACTACTTACATTCGTATTTCCGTCTTGAATCGTGTTTTATTTTCAATTTTAAAAGGATCATGTTTTCAATTTGTCAATAAATGATGTTTTTAAAAGATTTTCTGAGACGGTTGTTGTCTAATGTTAGAGTCATAAAAGGTGCCATCTCGAATAGAGACTTTCAGGCTCGCCAAGAACTGTTTTTTATAAGTTTTTATTTTTAATTTGGAAAAATATAAAAATCCCTATTTTTCCTGAATAAATAAATACCATACTAAAACATATATTTATTTCATTATTTATATTGTAAAATTTGTCCGATATGGTTACAATTAAAATATTAATTTTTTGTTCAATGGCTTTGAGCAAATTGAGCTGAACTTGTTTTGATCACGCACATGTATTCTTGTTTATGGCTTGCGATCGCGACGTAGCGTGGTCAGGATTTGGGATTTAAATGGCGCCAGTGAAGTTGCGCCCACCACTGGATAGGCATAAATCACAAGGGCGGGAAATGGGAAAAAAGTAAATATAATATGAGCAATCATAACATGAAAATTAGGTACAAAATGAAAAGTTTATTAGCTTGCAAAAACGTTTACATTTTTTATGCCGAACATCCGAACCAGGCCTTTGCGTTCGGTTCGGTTCGGTTCGGAAGTGCCATGTTCGGCGAACTTCCGTTCGGTTCGGCGGTTCGGCTACAACACTAGAACAAACACACATACATACCTGTAAGGTTGACGCCTTTGCATTCAGTGTAGAATAGAACTCCTCCTGGAAATCCTTTCCCTGTAATTTCAGTAGAGTCAGGTTTGGCATGGAACACAGAGCATCTACGAAGTGATGTGTAGAGGTTGATGTCGGAGAAATTACATCCGAAAGATAGAGAGTTTTGACCTACATGTATACAAACAATGATTCATACAAGATTATTACCAGAGAGAACGTGTTTTAATTGAATGACTGCAAATATAACTGGGTGCTTCGATATACATGTATATCTATGGCTTTGCTCAGGCGACAAATGATCTGGGCTTCATTTAGTCAACTATATAGGAATTGGGTAAGGCCTGCAAGAAGGTTTGAGCTTAGGTATAGTGATAGGTATACTCTTTGGTGCAGGATAAAAGTTAAAGGTAATACAAAGTTTTGGGAAATTTTGAAAATTGGGTGGATAGTGAATCTTTACAATTTTGATATATTTGGATGCCCCTGTGGATGTTTTATAAGAACTCAAAAAATTAGCCCCTAAAACACTTCTGTTTTCGAGAAAAATTGAATATAAAAATTTACCGGTGCTCCCGGTAAATTTTGATAAATTTCAAATAGCGCCTTTGGCCGTACAATGGTAGCTGCGACCATGAAAATCTCAGAATATGTAGTTGGGATATATAATTTCCAAACGGGAATAGCTAATCGGTCGATTTTAGTCAAGAAACATTGTTTCATAGCTAAATTAATATCTTGACCTTGAGATGGAGCTATACAACTTATTATTTACAATTTCATAACTTTAGACTCGATTTCAACCGCGACAACGATCAATGTATATTGTAGGAACGCATATGCTTCCAATATGTTAATTTGAACCAAATTCATGACCCCATACCAAAACTTTGTAATACCTTTAAGAAATTGGTTAGTGCAGAATAGTAAGCACAGAAAATGTTGACGGCCCATGTATCAAACAACAGGGGGACCGACACTTACAGCCGTAGGACATTTGATGACTACATACTACATAGTGTTGCATTCAAGGAATATATCCTACCAGGTACCCACTTACTACACCTAGGTCAAATGTGCAAATGTAGATTGATGTCTTGCCAAACAACATTGGTGCTATGTACGGTAGGGATTTGAACCCCACACCTCGTGGTTCACCGTCCAGAGAATTATCCACTGAACCACAAACGGCTCTACATGAACCATGGTTGATGCCCATAATTTTAGGATGTATATAATTTATATGATTGATTTTAATAAATAGAGCTGGATTTATATTTTGAGAATTAAAAATACAAAGGAACAATCGCTTTCATTGATTATTTGGACACATATTTTACATTGCCTAAATGCTATATACTACATTTATGACTAAAAGTATGATTTATACATGAATGTATATGTAGAGTGTGTGCATGTAGCCGAGTTAAAAAAAAGTATTATGTGTAAAAACTAGTCTTTAGAGCACTTCAGTTATCCGTTAATACTGAATGTGACTACCCCATGAGTAGCCACACAACACACTACTTCCCCCCAAAAAAAAATTACTCAAACACATCCTGTTATACCAAAATCCCATTTCTGAGGCAAACACATATAAACATTTTGGTTTGCAGATCATATCTTCAATTCGAGCTATTTTAACTTTGTATCATACACTGCACATGAAAGATCATTTTCAGAATAATTTTTTGTCTACTAAGACTATTATGAATTTTCATATAAATCATTACACACATTTACCAAATATTGACTGTTGCTAAAATATTGTAACTCCTAAAACTCATCTCCACTGTTGAATGTGAACCTGAATTCATCATGGCATGGATATAGAGTACAAAGACACATACATACCTGTAAGGTTGAAGCCTTTGCATTCAGTGTAGAATAGAACTCCTCCTGGATATCCTGTCCAAATAGTGCCAGTTCAGTCAGGTTTGGCATGGAACACAAAGCTTCTACTAGGTGATGTGAAGAAGCTGATGTTGGACACCTTATTTTCACGAGCTGGACATTTTGGACCTACATGTATACAAACAGTGATTCATACAAATACATTACCAGAGTACATGTTTAAAATGAATGACTGCAAATATAACTGGGTGCTCTGAAATATACATGTTTATGTATGGATATGCTCAGTTGACAAAACTGTGCTTTAATTGGTCAAATATATATGATTTCGATAAGGCCTGTAAATAAGTTTGAGTAAAGGTTTAGTGATAGGTATACTCTTTGGTATAGGATAAAAGTTAAGAATATTCGGTTAGTGCAGGATAGTAAGCACAGAAAAATGTTGACGGATATGTGTCGACCAACAGGGGGACTGACACTTACAGCCGTAGAACATTTAATTAATACATACTGCATAGTGTTGCATTCAAGGAATATATCCTACCAGGTACCCACTTACTACACATAGGTCGAGTGTGGCAAATGTAGGTTGATGTCTTGCCAAACAACATTGGTGCTATGTACGGTAGGGATTTGAACCCCACACCTCGTTGTTCACTGTCCAGAGAATTATCCACTGAACCACAAACGGCTCTACATGAACCATGGTGGATGCCCATAATTTTAGGATGTATAATATTTATATGATTCATTTTAATAAATAGAGCTGGATTTATATTTGAATAATTAAAAATACGAAGAAGGAACTATCCCTTTCATAGATTATTTGGACACATATTTTACATTGCCTAAATGCTATATACTACATTTAAGACTAAAATAATGCATTGTACATGAATGTATATGTAGAGTGTGTACATGTAGCTGTGCTTAAGATAAGTACCCTGTATTCAAGATCTCTATCATTGCTCAGTGTGTATTGACTCTGAAGTATACTTTGATACTGCGTTCAGACCCATGCTGACCCAATTCCGACCTTATGTATTGCTATGAACTTCAACATATGAAAATTATAAACATTTTATTTGTTGACACTAGTCTTTAGAGCACTTCAGTTATCTGTTAGTATTGAATTCTATTACTGCATGAGTAGCAACACAACATTATACTTCCCCAAAAAATTCATACTTAACCACATCCTGTTAGTGTCCATCAAAAACCAAAATCCCATTTCTGAGGCAAACCTCTTAACACTTTTTTTTTGCAGAACATAATACTTTGAGCTCAAGGTCTGTGAATTCTGTATCAAATACTGCACTTGAAAGACCATTTTTATAATAATTTCCTTTATCTAATAAGACTATTATAAATAAGCATATATAAATCATTACACACATTGACAAATATTGACTGTTGCTAAAATATTACACGTCAACGCAAAGCGTAGCATCCCCTCGCAGGGTACAAATGGCCTATATACATCAGAACATTGGACTATACTATTATATTACTAGGCAAGGAAGTTAACCACATTTTCACATGTATAATTAGGTGGTTTTGCATATTTAATGAGCTATGACCTTTCACCTTTGACCTACATATTCAGAAATCGAACTTAGGCTGTACATGGTTTTTGATATCATGTACCTTCATATAAAATTTCATTAAAATTCGACAAACATTACTCAAGTTATCGAATGGAAACCAGATTCCCATATTTAATGAGCTATGACCTTTGACCTACATACTCCGAAATCGAACTTAGGCTGTGTTTTGATACCATGACCCTTCATATAAAATTTCATTAAAATCCGTCAAACAATACTAAAGTGATGGATCGGAAACCAGATTCGCATATATAATGAGCTATGACCTTTGACCTACATACTCGGAAATTGAACTTAGGCTGTGTTTTGATACCATGTACCTTCATATCAAATTTCATTAAAATTTGTCAAACATTACTCAAGTTATCAAATGAAATCCAGATTCGCTTATTTAATGAGCTATGACCTTTGACCTCAATATTCTAAAATCGAACTTAGCCTGTATTTTGGTATCATGTACCTTCATATCAAATTTCATTAATATCCGTCAAACATTACTGAAGTTATCGATCGGAAACCAAATTTTTTCGGACGGACGGAAGGACGGACGGCGGCGTTACTATACCCCCTCCGACTTCGTCGGCGAGGGGATAATAAATCCTTAATATTATAACTCATCTCCACTGCCATATGTGTACATGTATTCATCATGGCATGGATTTAGTGTACAAACACACATACATACCTGTAAGGTTGACGCCTTTACATGCAGTGCAGAATAGAACTCCTCCTGTAATTCATTTCCATGTAGTAACAGTCCAGTCAGGTTTGGCATGGAGCACAAAGCATCTACTAGGTGATGTGAAGAGGCTGATGTTGTACACCTAACATCTAGAAGACTGAGAGCTTGGACCTACATGTATACAAACAGTGATTCATACAAGTAAATTACTGGAGTACATGTTTTAAATAAATGACTTCAAATATTACTAGGTGCTCCGATATACATGTATATGTAGGGCTATACTCAGGTGACAAATGATCTGGGCTTCATTCAGTCAAATATAGAGGAATTGGATAAGGGCTGCAAATAGGTTTGACCATAGGTTAAGTGATAGGTATACTTTTTGGTGCAGGATAAAAGTTACGAATTTGGTTAGTGCAGGCTAGTAAGCATAGAATAAATGTCGACGGAGCTTGTGTCCGACAACAGGAGGACCGACAATTACAGCGGAGGGACATTTAATTACTACATACTACATCGTGTTGCATTTAAGGAAAATATCCTACCAGGTACTAACTCAATACACCTAGGTCGAGTGTGGCAAATGTAGATGGATATCTAGCCAAACAACATTGGTGCTACGTACGGTAGGTAATCGAACCCCTTACCTCATGGTTCACTATTCAGAGACTTATCCACTGGACCATAAACACCTCTACAGGAACCATGGTTGATTGATGCTCATTATTTTAGGATGTATATGATTTATATGATTGAATAAATTAAATAGAGCTGTATTTGTTTGGAGAATCGAAGAAATAAAAAGAACTATCGCTTTGTTCATTATTTAGCCACATTATTGTTGACATTGCCTATTAATGATAAATAATACATTCATGACAAAAAGTATGCAATATACATGAATGTATAATAATTTCTTGTGTCTGCTAGCTAAGACTATTATATATTTTCATATAACACATTACACAATTGAAAAGATATTGACCATCGCTAAAATATTGAAACTCTTACAACTCATCTCAACTGCTACTTAGTACATGAATTCATCATGACATGGTTAGAGGGTGCAAACACACATACATACATGTAAGGTTGATGCCTTTGCATTCAGTGTAGAATAGAAATCCTCCTGGAAATCCTTTCCATGTAGTACCAGATTAGTCAGGTTTGGCATGGAGCACAAAGCATCTACTAGGTGATGAGAAGAGGCTGATGTTGGACACTTAATGCCAAGGAGCTGGACAGTTTGGACCTACATGTATACAAACAGTGATTCATACAAGTACATTACCAGAGTATAAGTTTTAATTGAATGACTTCAAATATTACTAGGTGCTCCAATATACATGTATATGTAGGGCTTTGCTCAGGTGAAAAATGATCTAAGCTTTTTTAAGTCAAATATGTATGATTTGGATAAGGGCTGCAAATATGTTTTAGCTTTGGTTTAGTGATAGGTACACTTAAAAATGTTTACACTTAGACTCAGCTTAGTCAGGTTTGGAATGGAACACAACAGCTACTAGGTGATGTGAAGACGCTGATGTCATCCATAAACCAGAGTTAGGGCCTACATGTACACAAACAGTGATTCATACAAGTACATTACCAGAGTACTTGTTTTTATTGAAGGACTGCAAATATAACCGTGTGCTCTTATATACCGGTATGTGTATGTCTATGCTATGTTGAGAATCGCTCTGGGCTTTACTTATAGACATATATAGTACGTCATATTCATAGGAATTGACGAAGCTACAAATAGTATGACCTTAGGTTTAGTGTTAGGGTTAGATATAGTTTTTGGTGCAGGGTTTTGTTATGAACTTGGTTAATGCAAGATAGTAAGCACAGAAAAATAATCAATAGAGCATGCATTGAAAAAATACAAATGATCGACTCTAACCATTACAGCCGTAGTACATTTCATTAAAGATAAAGTTGAGTTCTGGTCATGTGATTGCATTGTGAAAGAAAAGGTGTAAAATGGATCAGAATAAGTTGATCATGTAAGTATTGGTGTGTTCTGCAAGGTTCTGGAGTCATCAAAAATCTTGGTAAAGTAACAAGCACTGTACACAGAAGATGTATACGGGACTACACAAATGGTGTTGGGCCTTCTTACCTTGATTTCCTTATCTTTCTATGCTCATTACTCAGCCAGTATACAATTTCTACCAAAATTGTTTGGCAAATGACACTTATTTGTAATCTTGGACATTCAGTGCAAGTTTCGTTTGATTTTGTGAGAATTCATTTTCTTTTTTTTTACCAAAACTCAAGTTTATCTTTAATTCAAATTCATCATAGCAATTACATCAATCCAAAACATTTTTTTTTTAAATACAGGATGCTGAGTAAAACCCAGCAGGACTTAAACACAACTAACATGAAGTTAAGTTCATTTGTCAAATGTATTTTCAACTCCATTAATTTACATTCATCTACATGTATGGTACTCTTTAAGTACTTTGTTTACTCTCACCAGAAGCAGATCCAGCCGGTGCCAGGGGAGGGGGCCCGATTTGTAAGAAAATATATAGCGGCGAAACAGCCGCCCGATAATTTGCTCAGTGGGGGGGGCGGGGGGGGGGGGGGGGGTAGTGAGCACTAATTTTTTTCTTTTCTCTTTGCTCCCGAAAATTTGAAAATCGCGCCAGCCGATAATCCGCTCAGTGGGGAGGGGGGGGGGGGGGGGGCTTGGATAGTGAGCGCTAATTTTTTATTTTGTTGGCCCTCGAAAATTTGAAAAATTGCACCCCTTCCCCTTGAGCGCCAGGGGAGGGGGCCCATCTCCCCCCAAAAAAGGTAAAATTATACGTGTTTTTACACGTTTTTTCCCCAGGGGAGGGGGCCAAGGCCCCCCCCCCCCTGAATCCGCCACTGACTCTCATCATGTGATGAGGCTGGTGAGGGACACTGAGAGTCTGGATCTGTACAAACAGGGGGGGGGGGGAGACTTGGATCATAACACATAGGTGACAATGTAAAACCTTGTAAGCCTTTGACTGTATTGACATAAAATTACCTGTTTTAACCCTATTCTAACCGGGCTCTTTCCGACCAGGTTTTTACCGTGGGGGGCCCCCAACATCTCAGCCGTTTCACCGCTGATCGCCGCAAAAATTTGCATGCATGTCAAGTAACGTGTATAGAATTCACTTATTTGCATATTTATGGTAATTTATGCAAATAAGGTCATAAAATTCACATTTTTACCCATAAATCATATATTATTCATATGTTAGCATTCTTTTCCACTACATATATTCGTTAGACCATCATATTGCTCTGGTTGTCTCATTTTCGCTCGCTGGAACATTGCCAGCACAAACCACTGACCTCTACCTCCTGGATGGATCATCGCCCATTCCCATTCACTATACGTTATGTACAAAAAAGGCTGTATTGTCTGACCGTTGATGAATATTCATGTTTTTGCTTACCTCGGCAAAATGTTTGCTTTTACTTAATGAAAAAAAATGACGGTGGGGGTTGGATGAAATGGACATAATGAACCAAGCAGAAGTGATCTATGATAATTCATGCTTCTTATCCTTCGTGTGCTTGACCTATAATCTTAAAATCGCTTGGCAAACTGACTGTATTTTCACTCACCTTGGACTTGTTTCCTTCTTTAGCAAGAACTACATAGAAGTCACTGTCCAAGACTGTTCTGAATAGTAAAACTTCCTTTAGAGAGGGAGCAGAGCATATAATCTTCGCTACATCATGTGATAGAGTTGGTCCAAGCCTGTAATCATAAACTCCAAGTTCGATCTTAAAACAAAAACAAAATAAAAAAACAAAAAAATGATATGAGATACAATCAGAGTCTATTGCTAAAGTTTAAGGCCACCAGCAATGTTGTTTATGCTGCTGTCACTGAGCCTGCATTAAGATTATCTCATTGAATGATTATTAAATATGTATTTTACAGTGGTCCATATCAGACTACAGACTAATAAAGAATAGTGCTATAATTTTTATGGCAAAGGAAGGTCTTGTATAACATTAAGTCAGTAATGCAGCATGGTAAAAGATTGTCATTTTTATAGGGCCCCCAAATTGACCTTCCATCAAAAGGGTTACTCTGAAAACTGATGTTCATTATGCCATTTCAAGAAGATGGCTTATTTTCTGACCAATAAAACTTATTAGTACAAGTCAAATATTACAGTTTATTATATGCCTATAACAGTAATGGGTACGTCTATCTGGCGCTGCTCACGATCAATTGGGCAAACAGAATTTCCGTTCCGGTTTAATACAATTTGGAGTGGACATTAAAAGAATTTTATTATTCTTATCATTATTATATAAAATGATTTTGCTCAAGTAATATTACAATGTCTGGACTGGAGATGGAGGCAATATGTTTGGTATCACCACCACTCTTCCCCCCCCCCCCCCCCTCCCTCAAAAAAAAAAATAGCCAGTCAATAATCATAGCTACTATTTATCCACTTCAAAATATCATCATTGTCAAATATTGTACAAAAGACATCCCCTTGAAGACATGAGTATAATGTGAGGTTGTTTACTATGTCCCTTTTTGCAGCCAACCTCAAATTCTGTAGAACTTTGCAGGAATTATGAATATGTCATGTATGTCCTATCTGTGAAATTTAAACGTTAGCAGTGTCCTCATATTCAAATTATGCAAGGAAACCCGTTTACTTGCTAGACTTCACTGTCAGACACTATTGAGTGACTGGCTTTTTTCTTCTTTGGTAATAACATACATGAAAAGAGTTGTAAAGGGTACATGAGCATTTAACCCACTTCTTGTGATGGCCAAGATTAAACTGATTGAATCTTTGCGCAGCATAAAACGTATGACCATTCGGTACAATTGTCTGAAAATCAAGACTATCACTTTTGGGCTCTATAGCCCTAAAGTCGATTTGACAACTAATAGTCGTTATTTTCCCACTTAAAGACATTTTCAAGCCCCACCTTTTTTAGGGAAGTTCTAAATTAGTATTATCTTTCAAATGCAGTTGGAATTTAACTTATTCATTTTTTTGGCCTGCAAATGGGACATAGTAACTTTGAGCTGTATGATTAGTACTGAAATGATGACAAATACAGATAGATCAGAGTTAGGTTTCAATCCAGCCAGCCTGGTTATATTGGGTATATCAGAGTAACACACCACAGTGTATATTAACTGTGTGTATGTGTGTATAGCATGTGGCATAGAGTCAATGTATAAGGTCACATATTACAATGAGTAACCATATATAAAGTACAAATGTGTTGTTCGTGTTTCCTTCTCTCCTCTCTCTCTTTTCTCTCCTAAATGTTATTTTGTATATTAATTATTTGAAACTATTTCAATTTGATTTTGTATACCGGTAGTGGTCTTTATATCCCTGCCACTTTTATTTACAGAAATGATTTGTCATTGATTTAATACATGTTTTTTAAAAGTGGACATAAATTTATTCAATTTGATTATATCACAGATTATCAGGTATAAGGTCATGGATGTAAGAGAGAGTTTTAAAAAAAAGACATATTATAGACCCATTCTTTAAAAATGCAAATCTATAGACGCCTGATGGATTTGCAATTAGAGGGGAAGTCCAACCTGATATTAAGTTGGTTTTAATAAAAGCAGAAAAATGAGGAAAATAATTAAGGATAATTTGAGCAACATCAATTTAAAATAGGAAAGTTATGAACTTAAAAAAGTTGTAATCGGTGAAACACTAATTGGCAACACTGTGACGTATCATGCGAGCTTCTCTCATGTTTGCTCTGTACAAAAAAATTCATGAACTTTCATTTTCTTACCAGAACAGATTTGTTTCATAAAGGAGTTGTATAAAACATACTTGCAATAATTACATTTAGGGTGAATGCATGATTGAAAATTTTGTAAAGGGAAAAAATAGATTTTAAAAGTTTTTTAGAACAGGGAAAATAGAAGGGGACCTCCCAAGATATGTCACAGAATTACCAATTTGTGCCTTCCAAAATAGATAACTTTCTTATTTTGTAATCGTCTTTTGCTCACACTTTCACTGACCTGTTTCTCTCATTTCTCTGCTTCTATTCAAACCAAAATAATATCAGGGTGGACCTCCCCTTTAAGTAATAATACTTATTAATATATGTTGTAATATATATATCAAACTTACCACATCTACATATAGTCCAGTGAATAAATAAGCTGCTATGTTATGTGCTGTCCTGGAGTCTATTTTCAGAGATGACACTCGACCCCTCAACAAGGCTACGGTATCTAGGTCCTGACTCTCGAAGGATACATCAACCAATAAATCCATCTCCTCTTGGGTTGTGGTGTCGCCCTGTACCATGCATTTCATGATATGGTTTGCAATGGTTTTGTCCCGTGATACAAGGAAGTACAGGAGATACCTAAAAGCTTCCTTCCTAGGCAGCACTACTTCCTCAATCAGCCTGTTGAATTCATTGTGATTTAGTTGATACAAGGAAAAAAGATGGACTCCAGCCATGTACTCCTGAAAGAGTTTGTGTGGAAAGAAGATTTGAGACTGCAGATCGATACTGCTCTTATCATTTATAAATAGCTTTCTTTTCTCTAACACCCCTACTCTGTAAGCTGTTTCCAAGGATTCTAAACACTGTTCAAAATCATCTTCTTTGAAAACATCAGTGTTTTCTTGTAGCCCGATGAAAGCAACTTTTGCCACTGGTGTCAAGAGCTTCTCAATTTGAGAGAAATACTCACCGAATAATGGGCTGCATAAATCTGGGATTATTTTCTGAGCATAAAGCACCTTCAAGTATTTAAACCTTTCATTAAATATTTCAGAAAAAGTTCGAAATGACTTAATCTTTTCTTGTTCTTCGTCACCAAGTTCTCTCCACATAAGACAGAGCATAGCTATGAAGATAGGATACGGGGCCATATACACAGATATGATGTCACTTTTTTTGGTTAATTGAATAAGCTGATCTGCTGTGGCCACATCGTCTTCAAAGTACTTGTGAATGTAAACCTCCACATTCTCCTCGCTAAAACCTTCCACATACACGAAAGTGTAGAGTTTCCTTAGACTATTATCCCATTTAATCTCTGTGACCTTCCTTGGGCGACTTGTCACCAACACCGGGCAGGTGGCAAGTTCATCTGAACGGATAATGTCCATAAGTGCAATGTCACCTCTCTCTGATCTTTCCTTCGTTTGATCAGCAGACTTTGGCTGGTGAAATTCTGACTTTGAACCAGCTTCCCCTTCCTGTACAACCTTGCCATCAAACTCATCTAATCCATCAAATGCAATGAATACATTTGTTGGATTTGACCGGATGTACTCAGTGATCTGGCTGGCTGTCGCTGGGTTGTCCTTGGAGAGATACGACTTGGCAATCTCACCAATCGTGTATTGCTTGGCTTCACAAAGAGGGACAACAATTACCCACACAAACTTTGGGAGAACAGGACTGTCATTTATCCAGTCCCATGCAATTTTAGAACAGAATGTTGTCTTTCCAGCCCCAGCCTCTCCCTGAATCATGATCCGCTTGGGAAACTCTCCATTGACTTTGAGATCAAAGAGATCCCTGTACTCAAGAGGTCGCTTGCTTTCTCTATATTCCTCTTTTAGGAGAAGGTTTGTGTACATGTCCTTGACTGGCACAATGGAATCGGGGTTGAGGGCATCAGCTCTGATCTTACAGAGACTAGTTCGGTACTTGAATTTGAATTCATCTGCACATCTCTTGATCTGGTCAGGAGAAAGTGGTTGAGTCTGTGATCCTGGCATTGTAACAGGAGCACCTTAAAATCAAATAGCATTAGTGTGATGATTTATGATTTAGATCAACATCATTTTTTTCTGAATATCAAAATGTTTCATTTAAGGATATTCAATACACACACATGATCATATGAACAATTTGTGATGCATTTATTTCTTTACAATTTTTCATTTTTCAGTTTGTTTTATTTCTGCTCTTTGAGGGTGTCATCTGGACCAAAATTAAAAGAGAACAGATAATTTATTGTCTTTGCAGTTTAATGTATATACATCATACATGCATACTATTGTTGATGCATGACATGTCTATGTTTTTTTTTCGTTTCCAATTGAAAAATATCTCAATAGAATTTGTCTTTTAGTATTTTAAGTACATTCATGTCTATTTATGACTCCGTATGCAACGCAAATATCACAAATTTCTATTGGTTACAGTATGAATAATAACGCTGAACCTTATGAATTACAGCTTAAAGAACCATTCAACTTGATATAAAAAGAACAGAGAGAAATGTAGTTTTCTTTTTGTTTTGTACACAAAAAGTATAAAATTCTGCATTTTGGGGCTGACATAAGGTCAGAATGGTTAAAAGAATCTGTAATGGTACGACCAACATGTATTTTTTTAAAAGTCAGAAAGCGGCTTAAAATGCAGAGGTTCCAAACATGACATTTCTGACAACTATTTTGAGGGTTCACCAGACCGTCATAGTCTCCTGGGCTGTCTGTTAACTGGGCTGTCCGGCTCTAACCCTATTGGTAACAAATGACAGTGTTTTTGGCTGCCTGCAAGATCAATACATTATCAATGGCAGTAAAGGCCTTCTTGCAGGCAGCCAACATGATTCCTTCTTATTCTCACCTGTTCTGCTTGGGACTAGACTACCAGCAAGAAGCTCACCAGAGAGGGACCCTAAGTCACTTCTTTCTAATTCCTCTGCAAGAAGAGCCCTGATGTCTGTGCCTAGAGGCTGTTTGTCTCTCCATCTCGTGAACACTGTCATCAATGCATCCCTGGTATTTTGGCTATCTTTCTCGATTTGACCAAGCTCTGCGATGGAGATGTCCAGGTTAATGCCCACCTCTTTGTAGTAGCTAGGTCCAATTTGCTTGGACAGCTTTAAGAATTCCTTCTCACTGACAATCCTGTAATTGAAAACAAGATTTTATCAAGCATCTATGTAATAAGTATCTCTTAAAGCCCCTCTAAAGTGTTGGGAGCCCCAAATTCGCCACAAATTTGAAGGCAAAATTTCACCTAAATTGTATTATAATGTGAAATAGGATGTCAGTTTAGACACACAACTACAAAGAATTCCCCCCCCCCCCCAAAAAAAAAAAAAAAAAAAAAAATGTGTTTGAAGACAAATATTGATAACAAGAAAACTACATGATTTGGGTTTTCTGGTGTACGCAGAAAACCTAACCTTTTGTATTCTTTTATCAATATTCAACATCAACACATTTGCTTTTAAAATCCTTGCAGAAATGTGTCTTAGATGACATCCCTTTTCACATTATGATATAATTTAAGTAAAATTTTGCCGTCAAATGTTTGGGGCTCCAAACACTTTAGAGGGGCTATAAGTATCTCTTATTGTGTTTTAAAGGTGAAATTCAAAGAAAATCACAAATGTGTCAACTAATGTATCACTAGAAACTGGTAAGCTAACAGATGGCTATCGTACAAGTTTGAGGTCAAGTACATATCGGGTGATTTATAAAAATACAAATACAACCACTCTATAGCAGCTGGGATATACGAGAGATTCACCAGAAAAATAACGATGTTTTTAATGACGTCACTATATGGACCAATACTGCCCAAGCAGACGACATCCCATAAAGAATGAACATAATTGCAAAGCTATTATTTGTCAAATTATAATGAGTTTGGTGTATATAAATGTAATGGCATGTCAAACCATTCAAAAGTGGATATGACCCGATTCTGATAACTAAAGTCTTTTGCTTGTAAATACACAGGATAGGGGTTAATTAACAATCAAAGAAACCAGACTTTCAAATTGAAAAACTCCCGGAATGATATTACAGCATTTGTTCCCTCTTGAAACGCTGAACATACCGCAGTGTAAGCAGCTGAATATACAATGGCGTCTTATTTTGTTTACAAGCGACATATTCCTTTGTTTTTGTATCGCTGCATTTGTCATCAAAATAAAACCATGCGCAGGGTTTAGAGTGAGGCAATAGATTATACATTTAGCCCGACGGTAGTGAAATAAGAGAAAGAACTCAAGAGAAGATAAAAACACAGGCACTGAAAATGTGTGAGATGTCATGGGACATCGTCTGCTTGTGCAAATTATGTCCATACTGTGATCTCAAACATCTCAGCAGCATTCGGCGAGCTCTTCAGGTGCTATGCCGGGGCTGTATTTAAGCGTTTTTAATTTATAATAATCATTACTTTGAATGTTTCCAAGTATTGAATTTTGATGACCTTGGCGAATCAAAGTTTCAACTTTGCAATAATGAAAATAAAGTTAGTTTTTAAAATCAATGAATATCTACTTTAACCCCTATTGTACATGTACATTAATTTGAGCACCTATCTTCATACTTTGTAAGTTTAGTTCATTTATTGATGATCCTTTGGGCGAAACAGACTGTACAACTAAACTACACGGAAGAATAAACTACTCCAGCCTATAAATATGTACACTAGCTCCTAGAGATGAACACTGTCAGTACCTGCAGTTTCATGCGCGTACCTACCTGATTTTATTAAGCTACATAATATGTATATTATACTGATAAGATTTATTAAAAGGCATATTGAAGCATACACACAAGGCTTAAATACCTCATTAATCAGAGCACTTGAATACGGAAGAAAAATTGGCATGCATGTGATGTTATGCTTTGATAATAAGACAGGTACTTTATTATCCCTACTGCTTATAAATTGCTGTTGCAATAAAGAAAAGGAAATAAGCTTCAAATACATATACACTGACCTGTCTGGTCCAGGGTTGGTTTCAACATCACCAGATCTCACCAGAAGGATCAAGAGCAGATAGAGAAGGCAGAATTCATCCATGATGCAAGATATCCTTCTCATTCGACAGAAACTCAGTCTGCTGGGAAAGTACATGGATGATAACCCAAGTAAGATGAAGACATCCTGTTATTGTAGAAAAAATAGGGGAATAGGCAAACTACTTATATTACGGTAGCGACATGGATGTAAAGTGTACCTAAAATGGTTTAATTTTTCAATATATCTTCCTCATCAAAATATTTGCCTCTTGACTAATTGCTCGTGTGATTTAATACCGACCTTTATTCAAAGATAAAAGAAGCTGAAATGCATTTTGAAGATCTAGCTTACAGGAAGTGGGGGGGGGGGGTGTACCTATGCATCTCTGCTGCAGAGAGACAAAAAAAATGTATTTAAAGGATTTATGAATTAGAGCTAGTTAAATATCATATTGGGATTATTCTGATTGTGTATAGGATGTATTATACAAAGAAATAAACTATCATGAGATGTAACATAGAAAGCATGGTGACATCAGATGCATGTGAATGGTGGAAAATCTATAGTTTTCAACAACATCAAAACACATTGCATCTCCTCATGGTGGAGGGGGGGGTGCTCCCCCAGATTTTTTGTTGGCTGGTCTTTATATGGCAAAAACACAATCCGGGTCATTGTGTTTAAAGATAAAGTTTAGTACTAATAATGCGATTGCATTGTGAGAGAAAAGGTGTGGAAAGGATCAGAAACAGTTGATCATGTAGCATGTAAGTATTGGTGTGTACTGCAAGGTTCTGGAGTCATCAAAATCATAATAAATTTGACCGAGTCTTGGTAAAGTAACAAGCACTGTACACAGAAAGCTATATATGGGACAATACATATGGTGTCAGGGCTAGTACTACCTTGATTTCCTTGTCTTTCTATGCTCATTACTCAGCCAGTATACATTTTCTTCCAAAATTGTTTGGCACATGTCATTTATTTGTAATCTTGAACATTCAGTGTAAGTTTCGTTTGATTCTGTGAGAATTAATTTTCTGTTTTTTACTAGAACTGGAGTTTATCTTTAACCGACGCCTAGCAATTTAGAGGAAATCCAACCCTAATAATCCCGAAAAACGTAATGCCTCCGGCACCACCTTCGGTAAACCAAGGCATAACAATTAAAGGATACTGGTGACCGGTGAAACAAGATCAGACCAACAATGAGAGAATTATGAATGTCTGACATCAGAGAGCACTAAATCTATGTGGATCTCAAATTGGCAATTTGGTCAGTGGATTGTGACGTCATCCACAACTCTTCCGTTTGTGAAGTACAAAAACATAAAAAATTCCCCTCCTAAGGCTAAGAGTCCTATCAATTCTCCATTGGGGCCCGTATACACACAACATGGATAGCACACCATCATATAGGTTCTCTAAAAAAAAACACTCCTGAGTATGTTTCGCATTTTGAAAAGTTGACACTTATTTAGTCATTTTTGTGTTTTTAAACAAATGGCAAAGTTGTCTGGCACAATATCACAGTGACATTACTGATTCAGCCACCTTGATGTGCCCATACATATACTGACTACAATGATTACCGGGTACACATTTTAAAAGATCATAACTTTCACATATCGTCGGTCTTATGCCAAAAGGGCCTTAACCTGATTTGGGGGGGGGGGGGGGGTTATTGAGTTATTAACATTACCTTGCAGATTTCATCATTCTCTTTAAAAATTATGTGCTTCACTTGTTGAAATTCGATTTATTTATGAAGACAATTATGAATTTCAAAAGGCCATAAAGCGTATCTTAACTTTTTCCTTACACCACAGGGGGCCTTCACCTACACGTCAAAATTTGTATCAATGACAGATTATTTCGTTATTTCTATTTAATTCAATAAATATTAATAGAAACATCATTTAAACACATGATCAGTCTACAATAGACACAATGTACTTAGAATAATCACTGAAAGTATAATTATATCATGAATTTAGCTCATGAATTCTGAATGAGATCTAAGTTAGATGTGGATGCATGAAATGCGACTGACTCATGAATTACACAGATGTCAACGTATGGAACTGTTATGAAAATAAACAACAAAAAAGGTGTCCTAAATGTACAATCTCTAAAAAAATTACTTCACCGAAAGCTGCATTATATTAATATAAATATTCAGATATCAAAAATACTTTTTCTAACAATTTAATTAATCAATTTTATCAGTTTTCCTGACCCAGTAGCCGTAGCAGGGGCTTTCTGGCAAACCAAAGGTGTCACGTAACAAGGAAATGTGTTTATGCCACAAGGGCGCTCAAGACGATAACAGCAGGTTAGGGCCCTTTTGGCATAAATACGCTACATTCAAGCTATAATGTGGGGTTGTTTAGCTGTATGGTTAGTACTCAAATGAAGACACATAGAGAAACATCAGAGTTAGGTTGCAATCCAGCATGCCTGGTTATATTGGGTATAGGAGAGCCCATACACCACAGTGTACATTAACTGTGTGTATGTGTGTATAGCATGTAGCATTGAGTCAATGTATAAGATCACATATTACATCCCCCTTACAGAAAAATAAACTGAGTCCATAATGTCCAAACTTGAAATATCCAAAGATGAAGTCCTATCAATAAGTCAATTTCTCTGGCTTCTTGATTACCCGGCCACTGCGGGTAGTCTGCTGGTGGTTGGGGCTTGGGGCAGGGGTTGGGGCAGGAAAACCTCTGATGTCGGGCGTTGGATCAAGCGTCATCTCTTTGCGTGTAGGATGATCGGGTGTCTTGGTTACCTCCTCGTCATGATGGATACGCCTGGGCTCAATATCAGCAAGGTGTTGCCGGTTTCTGCGTAGCACCCTTCCATTAGGCGTCTCGACGAGATATGACCTAGGCTCATGGCATTGCTCATGAACAGTAGCTGTTATCCAGTGACGTGATGTCTGGTCTTGGACTCTCACAAGCTGCCCAGGTGAGAGTGGTGCTAGGTCATGGGCTGATTTGTCATGATGATACTTCTGGCTCTGCTGTCGAAGCTGCATGCGATGGTTAACATCATCACGACCAGGGGAGTTGTTGCGGATTCGAGTTGGTAAGTTGTCCTTCATCTTCCTCCAGTAAAGAAGCTCAGCTGGGCTTGGTATGCGGCTGTCAATGGGAGTGGCACGGATACATAGTAGAGCCATGTTGGGGTCGATACCACTCGCTTTAGCTTTCTTGAGCGTATTCTTGACAGTTTGAATCATTCGCTCAATGAAGCCATTTGACCTGGGGTAGTGGGGAGAGGAGTAACATGGCTGAATCCCCACTGTGTAGCAAAGTCTCTGTATGTTGAGGAGTCAAAATGTCTTCCGTTGTCGCTAACGATTCTTTCTGGAACTCCTTGTTCTACGAACACCTGACGGGTCGCATTGACTACTGCAGCACTGGTACACTCTTGAGGCATTTTCCGGATGAAAGGGAACTTTGAGAAGTAATCTGCAATGATGAGATAATTGTTCCCTTCAAAGTGAAATAAGTCTGTACCTAAGACTTGCCAGGATCGTGTAGGTATCTCGTGCTGGAGAAGAGTCTCATGGGGTGCGATGGCTTGTACTCTTGGCAGACTGAGCAGCCTTTCACCAGGACCTCGATATCGTCATTGATTGATTCCCAGTACACAGAATCCTTAGCCCGAAGTCGTGTCTTCTCGATACCTTGATGACCTTCGTGAAGCTTGCTCAGTATGTACTCCCTCATGGAGTGTGGAATAAGGATTTGTTCACCATTCAGGATCAGTCCATCCTCAACTGCAAGTTGATCTCGAAAGGCCCAGTATCTCTGTAGCTGCCGTGTTAGCTCATGTCTCTTCTCTGGCCACCCTTTCACAATCACCTTCTGTAGTGCTGTAAACTCTGCATTCTTGGCTGTTTCCACCTTCAACTGACTCAAACGGTCTGGAGCAAACTGTACAAAGTTGATTTGCAGGTCAAGGTGAATGTGTTCTGGAGGACCAAGAGGACGTCTGGATAGGCAGTCAGCTACTGTAACTGGTACATCCTTACCAGGCTTGTAGACAATTGTCAGCTTGTATGGCTGTAGACGAAGGAGCATACGCTGGAGTCTAGGTGGAGCTGCTGTCAGGTGCTTATGCTGGATCATCTCCAGGGGCTTGTGGTCCGTCTCAACTATGAAACTTTTCCCGTACAGGAAGATGTGGAATCGTTCACAGCCGAAGCCCACTGCAAGCAGCTCTCGCTCTATGTTGGCGTACCTCGTTTCTGCATCACTGAGGGCCTTTGATGCAAATGCGATACCCTTTCCATCCTGCAGTAGAGTCGCTCCCAAGTCCTGCAGAGAAGCATCTGCCTGCAGTACCGTAGGCTTGTTAACATCGAAATACGCCCGAGTTGCATCGTGACATACCTTGTCACGTAAATCATTGAAGGCAGTCTGGTGCATTGGAGTCCATTGGAATTCAGCGTTCTGCTTCAAAAGACCACGTAGGCTTGCAGTCTGGGCTGAAAGATTTGGTATAAATGGGCTAAGGTAGGTTATCATACCACGGAACTCACGAAGCTGGCTCTTGTTCTCAGGTGGAGACATTGACTTGATTGCCTCGACCTTGTGAGGATTCGGATGGACGCCATCTGCATCATAGATCATACTGAAGAAGGAAATCTGGTTGACCTTTATGCTGCACTTGCCACTGTTGAACTGCAGACCATACTTCACAGCTTTGGACATGAGGTGGTTCAGATTCTGATCGTGCTCTGTTTCACTCTTGCCGAACACAACAATATCGTCAGCGATCCCTATTGTGCAGGGGCAACCTTCAAGGATTTCGTCCATTCGCTGCTGGAATACATCCTGAGACATTGCTAGACCGAAAGGCATCCCGAGATATCTGTACCATCCAAAGGGACTGTTGAAGGTAGTTAGAAGTGAACTGTCATGGTCGAGCTTGATAGACCAATAACCGTTCTTGGCATCGAGTTTGCTGAAGTGTCGAGCACCTGATAGCTTGTGTATCACCTCATCTGTCGTGATAGTGCGATAATGGCAACGTCGAATAGCTCGGTTGAGATCCTTGGGATCCAAGCAGACCCGGAGTTTGCCATTCGACTTCCTTGAAACAGCAATGCTGCTGACCCATGCTGAAGGCTCAATGACTTTAGTGATCACGCCATTACCTTCCATGTCATCAAACTCACGCTTCAGTTCATCTCGTAGGTGGATTGGGCACCGTCGAGGAGCATGGACAACAGACTGAACGTCTGGATCAAGAACAATATATGATATTCTCCTGGGAAGTTGCCAATTTTGTCAAACTGGTCTGGATACTGCCTTACTAGGTCATCAGTAGAGCTTATCTGTGCTGAATGCTTGATCTCGTTGATGCGTGTGTGTAGAGTAAGCAGCTTCAGTTTCAAGCCTGTGTCACATCCAATGGTCGCTGGACCCCTGGATTCTACGATGTAGAATGTAGCATAGAGCCATGGTGAGCTGTTGAAACGACAGGGAAGTCTCACCGAACCGTAGTGCATCACTGGAGTTTCGTTGTAAGCGAACAACCGTGCACTTGAGTTATGCACCGATTGAGGGTGAGGAACTCCATCCTTAGTGAGATGGCCAGGATACATCCCACGAAACATCCGAAGAGGAAGCGTGTTGCCTTCCGCACCGGAGTCAACCTTTGAACGCAGTTTCATTATGGTTCTCTCATCCCGTCTGACCTCCACATACGCTATTGTTAGGTCGTCCCTGTCATCCACCTGTACAGCACTGATACCTGACACAATAATTCGATTGAATGACAGGACATCCACTGCGTCATTCAGTAGTGGAACCACTGCTGCTGCCTCAATATTGTCGGTGCTGTGGATGGAGTGCACATGCTTGCCTCCACGATGTGGCGTAGCGTATTTAGCTTTCTGCTTCCACTTCTGGGTACTTGAAGCTGGAGATCTCCCAGACCACTGGGTACTCGACAAACACTCCTCCAGTGATTCAACTTTCCACAGCTGTTACACTTGGTGCCATAAGCCGGACATGCTTCCCGTGGACTGCGAGCATGATTGCCACCACAATTAGGACACTTGCTACTAGTGTTAGTCTTCCGACGAACTACATCAATCGATGCAGGCTGAATATGTGTCTGTATACTTGCGCTAGTTGAGCCATGTGCATCCACGATGCTTCAAATGTTCTACTCAGCTCAAGCATTTGTGTAAGAGTGAGGGACTTGCTCTTCCCTAGAAGATCTTTCTGGAGCTCAGGATATCTAGTGCCTGTGATGAACTGCTCAATGATGCGTTCTTGGAGCTCAGTGTCATCACGAAATTCACAGTCATATGCCTGCAGCTTCAGACGCGAGATATAGTCCTCTGCACTTTCCCTCTCCTTCTGCACATATTTCTGAAGGTATAGCCTAGCTACACGGAAATTTGCCCTTGGCCTCAGTTGTGTCTCGAACTTCTCCCAAACAACAGTTGGATTCTTCTTATCTTCACCTTCCAGACCCCACGAGTTGTAAAGCTTGATACCCGTGGCACCAGTGAACAAAAGAACATGATCCACTTGCTTTCCAATCGCAACATTCTTGACCGAGAAGTATAAGTCACACTGCTGATGAAAAATCTTAACAGCATTGGCTCTGTCGGGGTCTTCCCAATTCATGCGGGGTGTAAATGATTCATTCATAGTTCATACCAGCTCCTCAAACTCTTATTGCAAATGTCAATGCACATTTTACTCACAGTAAAATCATCATATGGGACTGTGGAATGGAGCACCTGTTGATCTAATGACAGTGTGTCAATAAGATGGCCTCCAAAATCTCTCCAAAATGATGCAAAGTTCACAAATATTGTCCAGTAGGTTCTATATCGCTGCCACCATATAATGTGGGGTTGTTTAGCTATACGGTTAGTACTCAAATGAAGACACATATAGAAACATCAGAGTTAGGTTGCAATCCAGCATGCCTGGTTATATTGTGTATAGGAGAGCCCATACACCACAGTGTACATTAACTGTGTGTATGTGTGTATAGCATGTAGCATTGAGTTAATGTATAAGATCACATATTACACAAGCCATATGCCAGAAAGCCCCAAACATGTGTTTTGCACAAGCATGAAGACGTCTGAATATTTTAAAACAAATTAAACACATTTCATGTAAAACTAAAAGGTAATACAAAGTTTTGGGAAATTATGAGAATTGGCTGGATAGTTTTTCTTTACAATTTTGATATATTTGGATGCCCCTGTGGATGTGTTATAATCACAAATAGATTTAGCCCCTAAAGCAATTCTGCTTTCAAGAAAAATTGATTATCAAAATGTACCGGTGCTCCCAGTAAATTTTGATACATTTCAAATAGCTCCTACGACTATACAATGGTAGCTGCGACCATGAAAATCTCAGAATATGTAGCTGCGATATATATGATTTCCAAACGAGAATAGCCAATCCGTTGAATCTAGTCAAAAAACATTGTTTAATAGTGTGTGTGTGTTTTATTTTTACAGACGTGTGTCAATCAGATATGATTATTTACGTCTGGGGACCGACCTTTAAACGTCACCATCCGAAAGACGTGACTCAGTTTCGAACCTGCGTCCTCGGCTGAATCAGTTTGTAACTGGATTACAGGCGCACGCCACAACGCCTAAATTAATAGCTAAATTAATATCTTGACCTTGAGAGGGAGCTATATACATAAAGAGTTTTTTTATTTACAATTCCATTTCAACTGCGACAACGATCACTGAATATTGTAGGAACGCATATGCTTCCAATATGTTCATTTGAACCAAATTCATGACCCCATACCAACACTTTGTCTCACCTTTAACATATTTATTGAAAACAAAAAAATATCCACAAACTTTTGATTTTTAGAGAGGCCAAAGGCATAAGGCCGACGATATATGCTTTGTTCAATTTCTCCTCTTTCACCAATCTGCATTCTTTCAACTCCAGTAGACCAGGTCACGGTTAGCACATGTCCCAAATGACCTGAATATCCACAGATCTTCAAAACATGAAGAGATCCCACTTTGTAATTTTGAATTCATCACTCCTACAGTGATGGAAGTGCTATATAAATAACCTTTTGTTTCCCCTTCTCAAAGAATACTTCCACCTGTGTATCATTCATGGTGCACTGCTTGTGCATAAATGATCATGATTACATAACTTTCCTGAGTACGTATCCAGTATTTTGTCTCAGTCTGTGAATTTCACAATTTGGTCTGCAATGACCCTGCCCCCCCCCCCCACTAAGTGTTATTTAGGGTACGCATATGCTTGTTCCCTCTTTTTGAAAGCACCCCCTATCTGAGGACTGCCAACATTTCCGAACCCCCCCCCCCCCCCTTTCGCGGGCTTTTCCTGCCTTGGAGACCCTCCTAAATCGTGAAAAATGCTCAATGTACCCCCCTAAATTCGGAATAATTTCTCAGAAGTCCAAAGAGATGTGAGAAAAAAAGAAAAACACCCCCTTTTTAAAGAAATCTCCGGGTGAAAAGTTAATACAACCCTTTTTTTACAATTCCTGGGCCGGACTTTGTCGCACGAAAAGTACCCCTTTACCGGACATTTTGGTAACACGCATGGGGTCCGTCCGTTCTCGGAGTGGGGGGGGGGGGCGGGGCAATGACCCGGTGGGGTCACTCCCCTGCAGAGGGTGACACGTATGACCGTTACCACAAATGCAAATAACCCCCTTTTGCGGTCAATTTCAAGGACATTTTGTGAAATTAAACCCCCTTTTTAACATCAAAACAAAGACAAAATCATACTTTGGAGTACGCCTATTTATAAAATTGTAAGGACACTTTCGCAAATTTACCCCTATTTTACCATATTTCGAGGACAAGACTCGGCTCCGAGAATTTTCTTCCCAGTTTTCTCTTTTCCCTTTTCCTGACCCCCTATTTATCAATTTTGAGGACACCTGTGCACCCCTATTTTCTATATTTTGAGGAATATTTTGTCCACGGACATTGCTTGAAATTGACCCCTTTTTCCGCGATTTTGGTAATGGTCATGCAGTCCGGAAGTCACATTGAGTGACCCCACCGGGGGCAATGACCTTTATCTGCTCATGCTCAGACTGCAACTATGAACTTGATTATAGCTAGGTCCCGATTCGCGGGTAAAGGTAAAGAACGAAATACACAAAACAAATTACGGTTTACGAGAATGATGGGTCAACAAAGAAAAGTAAATAGCCTAGTTATAGAGGGTTGACAAATGCCAGATTAATAAAGATATCCCCTATACGTAGATGTACTTACCAAATGGCAATTTCTGTGGCTATATCGTGGTTGCGGAAACCACTCGTTCGTCCTCATGCACAAGCTTGTGTGTAGAGTATATCGGATCGGGTGGTGGGCCCGTGGTGGAACGTCAACGTGGCCAGTGAGTGGGTAGAGAATAAGGAAATGAAGCGCTATAAAAGTCTGTGCGAATCGGATTGGAGCGAGTAGGCCTAGACTCTACCCGTTTCACGAAAATATCATTTCTGTCTACAGCTTGGACAGCTTGGATGATGCAAATCACTTAGATTCTACGTCAATAGTGAGAAATTAGCTGACAATACGACGTAATGACTGCGACATTGGTACACCCCTTAATGCCGCGCCCTAAAATACGTGCGGGGGCGCTCCATTACCTCATGGGGAATCCCCTAAAATTGTACTAGCTAGCATAGAAATGCAGTGAACTGGAAGATACGTAGAGAACGCTCATCCCCATTCACAATGCAGATCGACATGTATAGCCCGTCGAACGCGCTGGGGGATATACGCTCGAGTGCACTTTTTTCTTCTTCCAGTTTTAGAGGGAAAATTTTGCAACGACTCAGCCAGCCGCTGAATATAAGCATACGGAACGGTTTGGCGGGAGGTTTTTTCATAAACCGGGCGGGAGAGCGGGAGGAAGGCGTGGTGGCGATGGTCTCCCGCTACGAGCTTTAGGGGCGGCAGGAGAATGAGCGTGATGGCGTGAGAATCCCTCCAAATTAATGCGGGAGGGTTGACAGCCCTGACTAATGGCATGCGTTATGCTCTTGCATATTCATTTTTTAAAAGTTGAAACTTCCAATTAGGGCCTATACTACCAATTAAGGTATAGAAGGTCCATATTTTTCCTTCAAAATCCATCTAATTAAACAGCTTTTTAAAAATATTATTTTAAGGGGGAATTTAGCCCCCCCCCCCCCCCCCCACTTAGTGTTGTTTAGGGTACGCATAATTATGCATGTTCCCTCCTTTTGAAAACACCCCCTAAGTCCGGTGTGTAAAACGGGTTTTTGTGTACTACGAGCCGGACTTTGGTGCGTGAAAAGTACCCCTTTACCGGACATGTTGGTAACACGCATGCGGTCCCTCCGATCACGGAGTGGGGGGGGGGGGATTGGCCGGGGAATTCAGTTATTTATTTATTTAATTAAAACGATTTATTGATAACAAATTATTCATAGCCAGAGGGCCGAATTGCAGATTATTTTACAATCAGGATAGATATAAGGAATACATTGCAAAATGATTAAGTATAACAATATTAAAATCACAAAATAGCCATATACACTAGTAACATGTTACAACAAATTGCAGCAATCACGTGGTTTGAAAATTCAAGGATAATAATACATTTGGTTATTTTGAGACAGATTTAATTCACCTCACTGATATAAAAGAAAAACTGGATAAACATGAAAAGGGAGAGTCAGAGAAGGATAGAGAGAGGGGGAGGGGAATATGAAAAATAAATGTAATTAGGTAGAGGGAGGAGAGAGAGAGAGAGAGAGAGATAGAAGGAAACGGGAAATGAAAAGGCAATTATATAGAGAGAAATAAGGAGGGAAAATCAGAATTCAAGGAGAAGGGAGAAAGAGTAGAGAGTGATAAGAGAGACACCTTCTCTTATATTATTCTTTTTGTTATATATCACTCTCTTCTGTCTTTCCTTATGTTATTCTTCGTTTTCTCCTTCTCTTAATTACCAGTATATGTTATTCTTTTTGTTATCACTCTCTTTCTGTCTTTCCTCACGTTATTCTTTGTTTCTTCCTTCTATCACCTTCTCTTATTTAATTCTTTGCTTTTATCTTTTTACCATTTTCTCTCTATCTCTCCTTATATTATTCTATGATTTTTCTTGTATACTGTAATCTCTTTCTCTCTTTTATACTTTCACTTCAAAACACATTCATTTCCAGTTGAAGATCGCTTCCTGGCACGATTTATGTTCACACTGCACACTAGATCGGTCTGGAGCGATCTAGGAAGCGAACCGGTCCAGAAGACCACATCGCGAAGGGATATCTTTTGGATTAAATCCAAAATTGTTTCATTCTAAAAGGGACCAAATCTACTATGGCCATGAAGAATTTGTTCATTCAAACCATGTTAAACTTAAACAATAAACTTGTAAAAAATTATCATAATGTATGCAGCATCAACAATTTAACATTTCTCTATCAACGCTGCAACCACAAAAAGAATACAACAATGACTCTATATTCATTCTTGCATATAACATATCACAGTTTATTGTTCATCTACACAATATCTATATCAACATTTAGTTACATGTAGATGTGGCACACGGTTTGCTATACAAAATAAAAATATTAAAAACTTCCATAAAACTATATAGGTATTATATATATCATGTATAAGATAGAAGCAGAATATAAGTGAACATAATTTAATTTTAAAAAAACATTCAAAGTTCATCAAAATTCACAAGTTTAAGTTACACTGGAGAGAAAAAAGGAAAGTATGGCTTGCTTTAAAACGTACTTCTTCCCTCAGTAACATATAATGTAGTAACACCCATTTTAGACGTGTATGGGCCTATGGGTGTATTTTCACCCTCTCATATACCGATAGGTTTACATTTCAAATTCAAACTGAGAAAAGCAGAATTTGCTGGCCACAGAAAAACAAAACTTGGTCAGGTATTTGAGGACATTATTTTCTGACAAGCACTGTCAGATTTATCCTTGTAACAGAAACATCCATAACCATACTCAAGCAGGTACATGTATTTTCATATAATAAAAAACAATTAGTGGAATAGTGGCCTAATTTCGACATTACAAATTACAATTAAGTGTTGATTAAGTGGGACTTCTTATACTCTTGGAACAATTACAACATATGTCAGTCACACAATAAAACCTTTGCCAGACAACATGTAGCCGAAACATGTATCGTAGTCAACTATGCTAAACTAATCAACAAATGTCATTCTACAATGCCATTTTCACACTGAAACCTAGAACATTTGCAAGCTCTTGTATCAGGAGACGATTGGTACTACAACATAGAAGAACAGCATCGAATACAGACAAACTATTTTCAATTCAATTTGAAGCGTTTCGTATTGCACTCATTAGAGCAAACAGAGCAAATTGTAAGAATGAACAAAACATTGGCTTTCCGTTCATTCTTGCGATTCACTCTGATGCAGTGAGTGCAAGATGAAAAACTCCAATACAGCTGGGTCTGTATTCGTAGCTATTCTACAAACTCTTATTTGATTTGGTTCTTCAGAATGGTCCTCTGGAATATTTGACCTGAAGATTGCAGGCAAGTAAAACATTCAAGAATCCCCATCCGGAAGAGGAAGTACATGACTTTTTCTTGTAATTTTTTCCTTTCTATTTAAAGCGCATAGGGACATGCTATCCTGTAATGTGTTATGCGCTATAAAACAACTGAGTATTATTATTATTATTATTATTATTCAAGGTGTATATAAATTCATTAGTCAAGGTGATTATCTGCCCTGTAGCAATAGGCCATTTTCATAATGTAATCAAATATAATGCATAAATCTTTGTTAAGTGCCTCGTTACAAATTATTTCATTCACCCGTCATGAATAATTGTATTCCAATACTGGTAGTCAGAATGCAAATTACATACACGACGTGTTGTTATGTATGTCAAGCCGTAACGTTTGTCAAACCTAGCAACAATTAATGTATGCAATTTGCATTCTGACTATTGAAGTACCATTGTTAACCTGTGACAAACTGCAAATAGCTGACGGTACTTGTGAGGTATTTATCTCTCTAAAGGCCCACAGTAAAACAATGCATAGGTTTGATACCAGGGTGGTCCACAAAAAATAAATTCAAACACGTAACTTTGGAACGCGAGAGGAGCATAAAGTGATGAATGCGAAGCATGAAGCTTGACTCCAGGGCTTGCTTAAAGGCTATAAGGTTCTTAGATGCACTTTGATACATGTTTGAAGTATTTTCAAATTCATGACTGATATTTCCTAGATAATAATTTTGGTTGAGAACATATCAACCTGTTGCTAATTTTCAAAACTGAATAATATTCAAAAAATCAAACCAGTCACTGTTAAATGTTTACATCCCTTGTGGGCCACCTTGGGTATGTTGTAAATGAGTCTAAATGAATTACACATTTTCTTGGGCAATCTTGCTTGCCACTTGACTGATAACCAGCTGCATCACATCACATCAATAACAATCTTCACAATGTCCCATTGTAAAGTATAAACACACAAAAAGAATTGAATATACAAAATAATGTATTTTACATTATAGTACAATGAACGGAACATTTGACAATATTTCAGACCAAATTAAGACACTTCACGCCTATCAACAAGGCAAGTACAATGGACGGTTCACCCGAGAGAACTGGCAATTCACAAACAAAATACAAACATGCAATCAAAGCGTGACAATTTCTGGCCAGTCACACACAAATCATCCCTTTTTGCATAATATATAAAGCCTCGATCAGATATGATGCCGCAAAATCGCTGCATTTTTTTTAATGATGACGTAAAATGTAATAGAGTACCGAAGCTGTGACGTCATAAAAATCTATTTTTAGAATTTCTCAATTTATTCTTCATTTTCCGAAAGAACATCAAAAATAATGTCCAAATGTCGAAAACCAATTGAATATGTTAAGTATTGGCTGAGATATGACCATCTGAATAAGTATACTCCCCATAGGAACTCAGTGTTTATGCTCTGGCTCCTAATGGTTAGGAGCCAGAGCATATAACACTGAGTTCCCATAGGACATATATTCATTCAGATGGTCATATATCATCCAATACTTAACATATTCAATTGGTTTCCGACATTTGGACATTATTTTTGATGTTCTTTATATGAAGAAAAAATTGAGAAATTGTCAAAATAGATTTTTGATGACGTCACACTTCACCACTCTATAGGCTTCACGTTTCTGTATCTAGTAACACAGAGCTCAGTGATTACGTGGAGGACGTTTGTTGCGCAAAGTAATTGCCATTCATTCACACGTTTTTAAAAAAAAGCACGGCACTGGCTTTATGCGGCGGTTTACCGTGTCATATCTGAACGAACTAATCGTTTTTTACTCGCTTCCAAGGAGTGAAAAATCAGAATAAGAAACCTCCAATGGTTTTTTCAATGGGTTTTTTCCAGGTGTGTGAATGGTAGTAAAAAATAAATCTATGATTTTTCAATATGGTCCTTTGGGCTGTGCAAATGGTACATGAAGGAATTACAATTCTTCACATTCCTAAATTGATGCTGCTCACATTAGACAATTCACACCTTGTTGTCATGACAAACTATAACAATCCATCCATTCTTCACTAACATACAATCATTTTACAATGACATGACGAGTAACAAAAATTATTGTGTGGTCTTTTACGATTAATTGGTGAAATATTTGCCTATTTTTTGTGCAGTAAACATTCATATTGGGTTTTTTCTACAGGATGTTTTTGGGGTAAATACAGAAAATATACAATGTACACTTCTAAAGAATCCTTGTTCTTGTTATTTTCTGTTCATTTCATATTTTGTTCCCCTGATTTATAATATCTAGACAGAACTTTACCCTACTATGCTCTATGACAATACAAAACACTTATTTAGCATGTGAAATATGGATGTATATCCTTCAACTCTTGTTCTGAAAGTAATATTGATCGTTGGTTGGCAAGTTATTTTGTTAAATGCTTGCACTGACTACTAAATGACAATATTGTTATATATACAGAAGTGGTATAAAAATAAATGTATACTGGGATGAGGTAATAAGATGGGTGGGGAAAAAATTACAACAACAACAAATCTTTAAAAAAATATATAGTTTACCTACAGATTCTGACAGCGTTGAAGTTTGTGTATTACATGTACAATGCAGATAGGATTAGGAAAGTAACAGACAATACAATGAGAAGGGAAAAAATGGGTTACATATTATATGATTGGAAGGATGGGGAAAGAGGGGAGGGTTGGGGAGAGGATAGGAGCTCTGGCTGGAAGAATGGTAAAGTTTTTGACCCAGTCTCAGAAGGGATCTCAGACTAGGTCGAAAACTAGGCCTTAGACTAGATCTCAGACATAGCCACAGCCCTGGTCTCAGACTAGATCTCAGGTTCGGTCCCAAGGACCTGAAACTGTGATTCAGACCAAGTATTAGACTTGGGCTCAGATTCCATGTAAATCTAAGTCTAGGGTCTCAGACTTTGTTTGAGACTTGGTCTTCAAGAACTTAGTCTCATGCCTTGAGCTCTGATTTGGTTTCAAGAGTGGGTCTAAGAACTAAAAAGTGGTAAAACATGTTTTAACTCCTTTTCTTATACCTTTTACCTCTCCAGTTTATTCTGTGCCTGCTTGTGATATCTTGGAGAGTTCCTGCAACCTTACCATCTCTAAGACTTGGTCTAAGATTAGGTCTTAGTCCAAGACTTGCAAACAGGTCAATCATCATGCTGAGAGTCGTTTTGTCAAGTAATCCATCTCATCCATGTATTCCTTGCACCTCTGAGTTCCTGCAAACATTGCAATCTCTAATTCTAAAACTGGGACTACCTGTAGGCCTAGGTCTCACACTTGGTCTAAGATTTTGCAATATGTTACATGTCACGTTGAGGTTCCTTTTCTTAACCTATCAAGTGCATCCTTCTCTTGATTGTGCCTCTGCGTGAGCTCCTGCAGTCGTGCCATCTCTAACGCAGTGTTCTCGTCATGGGTCCCTGCGGTCTCTTCTCTCACGCTCGAGGACCTGGATCCGGCTCCACTACTCCTGGAGTTGGCCCCGCTGCCGTAGAGTCTGTCGTGGAGCACCTCGGGTGGCGTAGGGATGCGGGGCTTGGGGATTTGTTTTGCATACTCTAAGGCCTGTAGAAATGAAAGAGGAATGAGGTGATATGTTTGTTAAAGTACAAAGGAATGCTGTCTAGAACAAATATATTAAAGAATTATATATCAAACAAAAATGAAAATCAAGCTTCTGACACTTATCAGGTTACATCGTAAGAAAGGACGTTTTTGGGGGGTGTACTTTTCTTTGCTTTCCATACTATTGTTTAGTCCCAACATTCTACTTCATTCTTGCAGTTTATCTGTACAAGAAAAAAATCTAATTTGCCTAAAAAAAAGTCAAAAGCACTTACTTTTAAAATAATTTGCTTGGTTTTTGTAATAACTTTTATCTGTTAATGTTAAGTTCAGATAATTACAGTTCATTCTTGCAGTTCACTATGATAACTTTAAAAAGAAAACCTAACTTGCCTATGTTTCATGTCAATACTATTCTTTTACATTACAGTACCAACTTTCTCCTTAAAGGACATTTATTTGAATATTAGAATTTGTTATTTCCAGGTGACCTAGATACTTTTCATGGTTTTCATGGTGTTGCACAAAAGACATAAAACATTCACATGTGTATTGAGTGAAAATGTGCAGTGGTTCTCCTCACTCAGTTATGAAGCTACTGATTCTGACACTATGTTTTCATCTATAATTGTGTACGGAAAAATGCAAATGTACATTTCGGTTTCCGGACTCATTTAGGCATTATTTGAATGAACCATCAGTACTGAATTTGTCCACAAAAAAAAAATCATAAAATGTGGAGCAACCAGAGAAGCTCTTTTCAGAAGCAAAACAATCATCCACTGTAAATCATTTCCATAATATAGGCTCGATATTAATAATTCACTGCAAATCATTAACAACAACAGGATATTAGGCTTTGTGCAAAGTTAGTTTTCCCAACAGTTATCCTATTCTTAATATTCACAACAACAAAAAAGGTAACACAAGTTGACATAACTTTTCCTAATTGTCATACGTAAACAGGCCTTAAATTTCAACATTTTTAGGGCAAGGCCACTTTTATGTAGGGCACATTCCTATATTACAGCACCAATGGGAAGAATTGGAAAGGGCACAAAAAATCTCCAAGGCCAATGAGAGGGGCATTGAGGCCAATCAAAGGGGCATCCAAGGCCTGGCCTTGGATGGCCTTGGATTAATTTAAGCCCTGGGTAAAATACTTCTGGGTGTGTTCAACTCCTGACTATAATGTTGGATGAAAGGAATGTGACTAGGCAATGTTTATCCCCCAAATGAGCTCAAAAATACAACTCAAAAATACAATCTGATTACGGATTCACTGCACACAGTGAAATATACATACCGTACATTTGTAGGTTTTAAATGTACTTTAATGTGGTGGAATGGACAATAGTAGATATAACAATTCTCTATGTTGATGAGGGTATATCACACAAGGAGGAAGAGGTTGGTGCATGAAATTATTATGAAAGACTTCTCTCAGGAACATTTTTATGTTATGATTTTTCTTTCCCCATAACCATGAAACTTTACTCATTTTTGGGGTTTGTATAAAGTCAGTAGAGGGCTGGAATATCTATTCACTATGGACTGTAGCATTTGATAGTTCAGCCCTTACTCTCCAGCTGAATACAAGCTGTGTATTACACATTCTTTGCATGGCATATTATGCACCCAAAGTACAACTACCATATACATGTATGTAACAAGTATCACCCTATGATTCAAGATTTGTCCATGTGGAGTGACTGGTTGAAACTAAAGAGACCTCTTTTTTTGTATTACCGTCAATAGTGTGCCATAAGATCTTATGCACAGAGCAACTGGTGGCAACAACATTTTTACCCACAGGTCGGGACATAAACGCAATTTCTCGAAATTGCAATTTTCATAAATTATGACAAGTTACAAAAATCCTCTGCATAATTAATTATATTCATTGAAAATCTTTAAAAAATTGATCGTATGGAGAGTCAGAGACTGGCTTTTTGTCACAGCAGGGTTAAGTTTAGACTGCAAAACACTACGTTGTATGTGCGTGTTAAAAATTGTGCATGTGCCACCCTACTATAACAAACATTTTAGACTGACCACAGATCTTGTGTCCCGGGGCGACTGATCAGCAGGACTCTTATCGTTCTTTAATCGGGGAAGGGGAACTGATTCAGCATAGGTTAGCATCTAAAATTAGACCAGGACCACCATTTTGGGCAAGGATTGTAAGTCATGTATGGGAGGAGGTTGTAAGAATGAAGGAGAAAGAAATGAAAATAAGAGGAATTAGACATTGTCACAGATTGCATTAAAACAGGTTTTGACATGAATTGAGGCCTCAGAGAAACATGGCCCTCCAAAATTCAAGCTGACCCCATTTCTACACAATAAGGTATAGTATCACTGCATTGTTCTGTAGTGGTCTTTTGATTTTTTAAACTCCAAAATTAGTATCTAACATATAAATTAGGGGCAAGACTAAATGTATTCACCTTTAAATGAAAATTTAATGAAAATTATCAGAATCTTGATCTGTTTATATGGGAACAACAATTACGAGTATAATGGGCAAAGAATTGGTGAGGGTTAGATGTGCATAAGTAATGATGTGAGTTTGATTTGTTTTGTTCTACTAAAAACCTCAAACAAATTACAAGATAGGGAAATGTTGCATGTTATGCACTCTCACCAATACGTCTAAAAACTTGACAAAATCTTGCTGGTTTGTCATCTAAATGACCCATAGGGAAATGAGTTGCTCTGCATGATTTCATTTAAAAGGGGGGAGAAATACATATGGAGCATGTCACGCAAATATATCTTCCAACAGTTGTTGTACACATTATAAAATAGCCTAAAAACAAAGGTGGAACTATGGGGTAATAAGTATCAACAAAGATAATTTATAAAGGCCTGAAAATGATCACTTCTAATGTCTAGAACATTGCATAACACTCATGAAATGAAAGTTTGTGAACAACATAGTGCTCCATAATCAAATTAGGTAACCACTTTGTAGGCCCAGTGAGTATGAAAAAACAATGACAAAAAGTGCACTACAAAGTTTGTGTTTTATAGTTCTTCCAAAATATAACTGACATTTAAAAAATCCAAATTCCTTAAAAACAATTACAAACATATACATGTGTATATCACAAGTTACACGTTATAATTATGGTAATATACCAATGAAGAGGCTATGTACTTATATAAAAACAAAAATGAATTTCCATATTCAACTGATCTTAAAATCACAGGCACTTCTTGTTCGTATTTGTTTTCTCACCCCTGCAATAGAGCACAAATAAAGGCTCCTCCTCTCCTATACCTCCCCCTCCCAAGCAGATAAAAATAACAATTCCCTTTCCATATTTCAAGCTAAATCCAAAACATATTCTACAGGCTAGTAATTATGTTGATTTGTGAAACCCTTTACATTATGTGGATGACAATTACCACACAAGAATTGGGCCCTGTTTCATAAAACATGATATCAACAACAAATGCTAAATTTCTATGATAAATTGGCTGTGAGCCAATCAAATGCCACGATTTCAGTAGTTTATATTACAGTTATTACCATTTCTTGTTGATAACAAGTTTTATGAAACAGGGCCCAGGATTCAAATATTTGGACTAAGAATGGCTAGATACCTTCCTGAAGCAAATTTGTACGTTCATTCTGAAGCATATGTCCAAAAGAAATCATTTCATTTCAAAGTAAGCAATGAAACAAAGGAGGATCAGTCAAAAGTAAGCTCTTTGAAAGTGTATTTAAGATCATTTAAAAAGTTGGTGGCACCGAAGGAGTCACGATACAGAAATTTGAAGTGCACTTTGCTCAAATGTTTACTAATTCATTTTGATGCTGGAGGTAATTACCAAAGTTTTCCAAGTCATGTCCAAACAGGGCTTTTCTGGTCACGACTTTTAAGAGCTTTCTACGATTCTTACCAGTTCTCTCTTGGAGGCTTCCGTCTGTGGGCTGTCCTTCCCTGGGGTGTTACCGGCGCTAGGGTTGGTCCTGATGATCTTCTTGTTCTGTTCCATCACCTGTCTGGCGTAATCCCGCTGTCTGGCCACTTTCTCACTCTGAACAAAACAAATACATGAACATAACATTTATGAATTCTTCATTCACATTGCTTTCTATGCAAATATTTTTCACTGACTTTAATTTTGCCTCTGTTCCAAGGAGAGAAACAGGGACGTGGGGGGGGGGGGGTGTTTCACAAAGATCTTAAGTCAAACTTAACTCTAAGTTGGACTTTAACAATTATGGAGAGCCATTTGTAGCCTTAAATTAAATATATTCAAAAGCAAAAGTTCAAGTATTTTAGACTTTTCATAAATTCCACATCAAGAACATGAAATCTCCTTGATAATAGAAAAGGAGGAAGTAACTGTTTGTTCATTTGAAGTCGAGTGGTAGGATAACTGCAGGAAGTAGCTGGTTTCCGTATTAAAGCAATGGATTCAAAATCAAACTTGATCAGCCTTACCCTGTAGCCCATGGTCTCCTTGTCTGGCCCCAGTCCTCCAAGCTTGAAATCCTTCTTGAGATTCTGGAAGTCCTTGAGGGTGTACGGTCTGTACTGAGGACCCTGCTTCTGTTTCTGGAGCTTGGTGAGGTAACCGTCTGGGTCGCTCGTCCTCAGTTCCTTGTCTTCTCCTGTAGGTTCAAAGTTCAAAGTTCAAAATTTAGTGAGAAGATATGAAACCACTATTCGATTGAGTGGACATGTGATTTCTGTTCTTTGATACAAAATAACTATAAACATATCTTTAGTGATGCTTGACAAAGAACTGTTAGCAAGTTATGGGCAAAAATGATTTAAGCAGTAAGTGTGTTTACTTCAAAGAGAATTTTGACCTTTTTTTTCTCCCTTTTTCTCAAATTCAATTTCATTGTACATTTGGAATAATTATTTATATTTCATTTGTATAAACATCTTATCCCGATGTCTATGGCACATTTGATTAATTTTGGATCACACTATGAAATAAGTACTTTAAAGACAGTTCTACAGCACATGGTTCCACATTAACTGCTCCATTTCCAACAAAAAACAAATTTCTAACTTCGACCCCTGGACCAAAACACTATACTTATGGTACAACCCTTAACATGTCCGAAACCAATCACTACCATTTCCCTCCAAATGTCAACAGAGCATATGTCGAAACAATAATAAACTCACCACTTCTTCTTCCAGAGTTGTGGATATCTGGAAGTACTTGGAATGGACTCGTGTTGGAGGGCATGGGATGAGTGTAGGCCATCCTTTGTCTAGGACTAGTCTGATTCACCTCAAAGCTACCCCTAGGATCCATGCCGAACGGACCTCCCATTCCCGCTTGGTTAGCATTCTGCATTGCATTCATTCTCGCATAGGTGTTGGCACGGTCAGCAGACCAGCTGTACGGCTGACCGTTAACCTGGTTAGGATTGGCGTCAGGAGTGGGATAGCCTCCTTGGTATGTAGTCCCACCTGCATAGCTTCCAGGTACAGATGCATTCCGCATGTGACCCGGAGGCCCTTGTCCTTGGGGATAGATGTTGGGGTCCGACATGCCTCGAGCCAGCAGAATCATCTGCTGTTCGCGTTGCACTGCCTGCGCCCACTGGTCATTCGAACGGCTAGTTGCACTTCCATGTGGTGTCCATCCAGTCGAAGAAGCCTGGCCATCATCCAGGGAGCTTTCCCTCGAAATATGAGGCAGAGGTTTTCTTGGGTTCATTGGTGACTTGAAGCCTTTCTTTTGGTTGAGATTCTCTGTATACTTTTTATTTGGAGGATCTCGCCTCAACTTGGCTGATGTTTTGTTGAGGTCAATGAAATTGTGTTTAGGTTTTGGCTGTTGTCTCCTAGGTCCTGATTGTTTCCTTTCTGGTTGCCCGGAAGTATCTCTGTCATTTGTGTAGGGTTCCTCCATGTCTTGTCCAGGATATGGCCTACCTGGACTTTCCATGTAAACCTGTGAATCTGGCTGATATTGGTTTTGCAATACAGGATGTGGCTGCTGCTGCACATGCTGCTGAAAGGCTACTTGTTGCATTGGATTCTGCATTTGTGGATGATACTGTGGGCCAGGGTAATTTGGCATCATCTGTGGAGGCATTTGCTGGTTCATCCCTGGACTCATCAAAGGATCCATAAATTGTGGCTGAAGAGGGGCAGCGAACTGCTGGCCCTGGTTTGGGTAGCCTGGCTGTCCCATGACAGGTTGCCAATGTGCCTGTGGATTACCCTGGTAGTTGCCTGGGATCTGCTGTGCGTACGCACCTGCAGGAAATGGCATTGGACCCTGTTGATGATAACCTGGTAAAGGAGGCTGATACCCTGGACCTTGCTGCTGCTGATATGGAGCAACCCTCACTTGACCAAATGGTGCTACTTCTCTTGTATGCCTCGGAGACTGAAGAGGGCTTTGGTAAGGCAAGGTGTTGTCATTATTCCCCGTGAAGTCCCCATCAGATGTCTGAATTGCACTTTCACGTTCCACGGTCTGGATGGACGCTTCTTGAAAAGGCCTCTTGAAATCAGACTCCTCAACATCTTCTGATGGTTGTGGACCATCTATACCTGTTTGAAGGGTCACAGTTCTTTCTCTTGGAAGCTCCTGATGCGATGGCGCTGTTGGAATGGTCGAGTCTAAGATTCCTTCTTGCTGGGTTTCGACTGGTGAAATTTCATCTTCAATCGGAGAAACCTGTCTATCTACCGGCTGTCTCACAGGGATCCGGGAGCCCTCTCTACCAGACTTATTTCCAGATCCATTCCTGGTGCTGAGGCCGCTTCCATACCTTGATGAATTGGCTGCAGACACATCTCTTGTCCGTTGCCTTCCACTTGAAGATTTTTTATTTGATTTTTGCCTGGGTGGAGATGGTTTCATCCTATACATTATCCTCAAATCTGGTGTTGCAGGAGTTTGGGGAGCAAAGAGTGGTCTGCCAAGTTGGTCAATCGGACTTCCCCTCTCATCTACAAAGTGAAGATCTTCATCGCCACTGTCGTCAGAAATGTATTCGACTCTAACCTTTTCCCCATTCTTTAATTTCATTTTCTCCACTTGGTCATTCCTTGGTTTTGTGGAAGGATTTACAGCAGAAGGATTTACAGACTGGTTAAAGACACCAGCTTGGTGCATGTCAGACCAGAACTGTTTGTTTTCATCAACCTCCAGTCGCTGTCCCGGTGTCATGAAATCTCTAGGACTTGGCTTTTTAGGAGCCAATGATGCATTTGGGGAAGTCAAATGTTGCCTTGGAGGTCCTGGAGGGGGTTTCATAGCAAGGTCGGCATGATTAGGTTCGTTGACAGGTTCTTCCTTCCGAGATTTTTCTGATCCAGATGGCAGTCTTTTTATTTTACCTGACCCGCTCCTTGCTCCATATTCTCTGTTTTCGGTATTCCTGAGATTTTCCCGCGAACTTTCATTATCTGAATTATTCATACCTTTGCGTGAATATCTTGGAATGTTTATATCATTTGAACCTCTACGACCCCTCTCTCCTTCTCTGCTGTCAGGGTGTCTTGAAGCTTGTTCCCCAGGACCTCCTGAACCATATCTGGGCCTAGATGATCCATTCCTGTTGCCAGACAGAGGTCTTGATGTAGCAGAAGACACTCCATCAACTGGTGTCTGTCTTGATCTGTCACTTGGTGACTGTCTTGACCTGGAAGACATTCCTCTCTCCCTAGAATTATCTCGTGATCTCACAGGAGTACGACTCCCTGAACCTGTCCGGTGCCCTGGACTAGAGATAACACCCACAGGGTCCCGCTGCCTGCTAGGGCTCTGCCTATTGTTCAGGTTACTTGGAACAGAGTTTACTGATCCACCAGAAGGAGGCCTCCCATGAGGCTCTTTGGAATTGTTATTTAAATTTGAAAGCGAAGATGAATTTTCTCTAGATTCCTGTTGCCTTGAATCACTAGATATGGGTTTCTTGTCTGTACTTCTGACATCATCATCGGGATAACCATCCTCAATGTGATCTCCATTAGACAGCACAGATCCACCTGTCAAAGGATAGCGTTGTCCTTCATCATCATCATAATCATGTTCCAATGGAGTTTCATTCCGGTCACCGATTTGTAATTGCGCATCATTCTCGGGTCCACCGTTGCCATATCCACCATCTACATGTATTTCATCATCATCATTATCATTCAACGTCCTTTGTGTCAAATCTTCATATGCTTGCTCTGATGGAGCTCTTGCATTATCAGGTTCCACAGCGTCATTGAATGGTTCCTCCTCACCATGATTGTCTGCTATGTCCTCTCCTACATGGAGAGGTTCTGCGCTTCCATCATCAGCTATATCCTCTGGCTGCAACGGCTCTGACAAATGGGGAGATTGTTCATCACGCTCTTCCGGACTAACATCATCAGGAAGGGTGTGGTTGATAGGGGTTGGGAAGCTATCTGATGCATCTCCATCAAATGGTTCTTGTCCTTCATCTCCAAGGCCGGTGGGATTTGAATCATTAAGGTTATGCAGCTCTGATTCAGCCCTGCCTGTTTCCAAGGAGTCTCTCACAAAATCATCTTCGTCTTCATCCTCCTCAACATGAGGCTCATCGCTCACTCCAAATTCTGGGGGATCATCATCATTTTCTCGCACATTATCATCCTCTGGATGCAAAGGAAGATTCTCAGTCTCTGCTCTGTGGTCTGGCTGTCCTTGATGAGTAGGTGTAGCAGCTTCAAGAGAGTCTGCAAGGAAGTTATCATCATCATCGTCATTATCATTCAATGAATCCTCCCCACCTAATGGGTGTTCTTCCTCGTTGTCAATATCATTACGATCATCACCAAGTTCTTCACTGGAATCAATTTCATCCTCATTCACATTATTATTAACATTTTCCTTTCTCCTTTTAGAGTCATATTCCCCTTGCGACCCCTCCTCGTACGGCAGATCCTCCTTGATTTCAATGGGATCCCTTGGAGTGTCATCCAAACTATCCTTCAACAACACACCCTCTGGCTCGATTCCTAAATCCGCAAAGGATTTCTTCACTCGCTCCTTGAGCTCCTCCTGGTATTTGGCTTCCTCGCTGAGATTTGCCGGAGATGCCCTATCATCCACAGGGGACTCGTCCATCTGCCGGCTGTCGACGGAAGACAGACTACCGGCAGTTTCCGTCCTGAGGTTTAAATCGTTGTCAGGCATCATTGCGCCTTCTCCGTCTCCTGGAACGTCGTCCGGGTCATCCTGCAGGAGATGTAGGTTGTGAGCTGTGATCTTCCCTGATGATGATGCCATCAGTACCCATTCTCATTCAGGTCGTCAGTATGGTTGTGACACTGGCAGTAGCCTTTTGTAAATCTACAGAAAGAAAAGAGGACATCATATGCGTGTTAGAGGGGTGGTAAATGTAGTACAGTCAAACCCGTCTATAGTGACTGCCCAAGGGAAACACAAAAAGTAGTCATTGTAAACAGGTGGTCTTTGAAGACAGGTTCCTTTAGTACATGTTTCAATGAGAAACCAGTTTCAAGGGAAACAAAATATGTGGTCTTTGTAGGCAGGTGGTCTTTGAAGACAGGCGGTCACTAAAGCAGGTTTAACTGTACCTTAATTTGTCTTCAACATCAAATTTAAAACTTTGCATGCCAAATTCAAAATCTACCTCACTGTGAGGTACTGAATATCTCATTTCTAATGTAAATGTAATTTACCAAAAACAATTATTAAAGGATAAGAAGGAAAAAGTCTAGGTATTTCTGCTGAGTAGAATTCACTAAATAACCCATACATGTATTATAAAACATATATGTTAATCGGTGTATTTTGTTCCTAAATTTTACTTGTTTCGATTTGTTTGTTTTCGTTGTTAATTTGATGGACCAACTTGTCAACTAATTCAACTCAAAATATTGTAATTGTCAATACATTCATTCGATCAAGATTCATACGTATGTATACAGATCTATGGTAGGGTAAATCTACATTATTGTATGTGTACACATTAATTCGCCTGTTCTAGTAACAGCTCAAGTGCTCAACAAACAACAGTGTACAGTCATGTAAATGTATGTATACAATGTAGTTAATACCTTCCTTAATTTCCTATAGTCATTTAACTCAATAATTCAGTAAAAGCCAGAGCACCCAAGGGCATGTACAGCCGCATTCCTGCATGCCCCTCATAACCCCCTACAACACGCCTCAAGTCAAACGCCATCAATAGATATCCGAATAATCCCTAAGAGGTCCAGCCTAGACAATAGTCTTAAACTAGCGAAAAATCAATAACTCTTTTCAGAGAAACCAATCAATATCTCCAAGGATGTCGGACCAAATGGTCTAACAAAAATTTACATACATGTACTGTACATGGTGACTCTGATACCTACATGTACATGTATACATGTACATGTAGTCATGGCATGTCATTGCTCTTTAGAATGCGATTGTACGAATACTCGATTAGTGCTAAATTACAATCTGCCATCTTTAGCGCTAGCTTAAAGATAAAGACCAGTTACATGTATGGTCATGCAATTGCATTGTGAAAGAAACGTTGCATGTGGAATCGATCAGAAAAAGTTGATCATCTATATACATGCAAGTATTGGTGTGTACTGCAAGGTTCTGGAATCATCAAAATGATAACAAATTTGGCCCAGTCTTGGTAAAGTTACAAGCACTGTACACAGAAAGATGTACATTGACATGGGACTACGCGACACATGCGTTATATCTTTCAGGTCCAAATAGATATTTTTTTTTTTTTTTTGTAAAATAACCATTTCAGGTCTTCTTTATTTTTTCTTCATAATAATATAAACATATTCACATTTTCAGCATTTGCCTCCATTTCTGAAGAGATATACATGGTTTTCTAATATTTTCTTCTATTTGTAAACGATAAATTAATAGGTAAATAAAAATATGAAGAAGTCTCTTTTTAGATGTTTTCTTTTTAGATTCTTTTCCAACAAAACTTTTGTAAATAGTAAAAAGTGCATAATTCAGAATAATATCAACATCTTTTTCCTTCTTTGAATTAAAATCAATACCAAACAATATATGACATGGTTTGAAATTAAAATTAGACATGAAATATTTCTTTATAGTCCTTTCAACTTCATTCCAAAACATACTGACTTTGTTACAAAAAAAGAACATGTGCATACAATCACCTGTCTTATTACAATAATAACATTTATCATTGGCATTAATTTTCCATTTAAACAAATTATATGGTATTGCTAAAATATTATACATGAATTTGAAATTGAAATTAATTAGTAAGCTGTCTTTTATACTTTTTAACTTAAATAACCAAACATCCGACCATACAGGTATACATTCAGCTTCCAAAGTATTACGCCAAAATTCTTCCGCTCTAGATTTTTCAATTTTTGTTTTAATTAACTCTTGATATATTCTTTTAACTGTCAACTGTCTAACCGAAATTATGTCTTCAATCAATTTTATATCGTTATATTCAAACGCTGTGGGTCTAAATTTCATATACTCCCTATGTTCTACATTCATATCTGCAATTACTAACATATTCCCTAGTGATTGAATCGCTCTTCTAATACGTGCATATTGACTATACCACCTTCCATCCTTAAATAATATTTTCGCACTTAACTCATTAACTGGTAAAAAACCTTTACCATCCATTAAATCCCCAACAAACAAAATGTCAGAATTTATCCAATTCCTATAAAAAAGCATTTTCTTTTTATACGTTACATTTATATTCAGCCAAATCATTTCCCTACGATAGCTGTCCAAAGTACATGATCGATACAAGAAAAATGTCATAATTAAATTATAGTAGAAATGAGGCATCTTGTTCTCCAGAAAATTTGCGTTTTTTATACTATATTTACAATTCATTATAACCTTTATACCACCAATTTGCTCAAACCAATAGTCAAACATACATTTGCAACCTGCATTTAATTCATCGCTTAGATATTTACAAAACCAATTTATATTTAACGATGCAACATTTGTTTGAACATCTAACATATCTAAACCACCTTCTTGAATACTATTCAATACATTTGACCTTTTAACCTTGGCAGGTCTCCCTTTCCATAGGAAATCAAAAAATAACTTATCGAGCTCTTTAACTATCTCTTTAGGACAAGACAAAACTTGTGAAGTATAAATGATTTTCGACATTATCAATGATTTTAATATCATTATTTTTCCTTTAAGCGTGAGATTTCTCTGTTTCCAAAGATTTAACAGCTGTTTTATTTTTAATATCCTCTCTTCAGACCAGTTCATTTCTATGCCTATATCTTTATTTTTACAAAAATAAATACCAAGTGACTTAACATAAACATCTTCCCATAACATATTTCCAATAGTATTTGTTGGATTGTTGGTACCCAACCAGAGTGCCTTTGTCTTGTTTTCATTTAATTGAATTCCAGAATACTTTTCAAATTTTTTAATAATCTTTATAGCTGTATTACCTGACATAACTGAACAAACAAATACATGTAGTGTCATGTCATCTGCTAATTGTACTATTTTAAATGTTTTCTCATTACAACCAACACTCAAGCCTATGACATTGTTATTTTGTCTAATCTCATTTGCAAGAGCTTCAATGCTAAGGATAAATAATAATGCAGATAGGGGACACCCCTGTCTTATACCTCTAGATGGTTGTATATCTTTTGTCAACCAACCGTTCATTAGAATATTAAGATGAGGATCACAATACATCACCGAGACCCATTTTCTGAAGTTATCATTAAAACCATAGCTCTTCAAACATATATCAACAAATTTCCATTCTAAAGTATCAAAAGCCTTTTTAAAATCGGCAAATATGATGGCACCATCAATCTTATTAAATGCACTATAATCTATCATATCTTGAATTAATCTGGCATTATTAATGCCACTCCTGCCTTTGAGATACCCTACTTGGTCTTCATTAATTAAGTGTGTTAAAACTTTTTGGAGCCTGTTTGCCAACACAGTTGCAAGTATTTTATAATCGGTATTAAGTAATGTAATGGGCCACCAATTTCCTAATTCCAGCGCATCACCACCTTTGAATAACAGAGTAATGACTCCTTTCCTTTGTAAATAGCTAAGCTTACCCTTTTTATAACTTTCATTAAAACTGTCTAAAACAAGATCTTGTATTTCAACCCAGAATTCCTTAAAAAACTCCACTGTTAGGCCATCTATACCAGGAGCTTTATTAATATTCATCCCTTTTAGAGCATTTGTTGCATCTTGAATTGAAATTAATCCCTCACATTCTTCGGCTTCACTACCAGATAAATTGGGATTATTTATTTTCTTAAAGGTAAAGACCAGTATTGGCAACGCCCCAATTTCAAAAAATGAAATGGAAGCTCTCATTACCAATCATGTGAAAGAATATGTTTTGACTAATACATGATGATAGAAAATTTGCCGGGAAACCGCCTACTAATTCATATATTTGGTAAATTTATTTCTCTCATGGTCTGGTGAGAGAGATAGGGTAGTCCCATATACATCTTTCTGTGTATAGTGCTTGTAACTTTACGAAGAATGAGCCAAATTTCTTATCATTTTGATGATTCCAGAACCTTGCAGATGCTAGATGCTAGATGATCGACCTTTTCTGATCGATTCCGCAACGTTTCTTTCACAATGCAATCGCATGACCATTACTGGTCTTTACCTTTAAGATATGCTTCGATTACTGCCTGATCTGGGCTTCTTGTTGTGTATAAGCAAGAATAAAACTTTTCTACAAATGTTATAATTTTACGGTTATCAGTTTCTAATTTTCTGCCTATTCTAATTCCAGATATATACTTTCTCGCACCATTTCTATGTTCTAAATTTTAAAAATATGAAGAATTGTTTTCACTTTTTTCAAAATGCATAACTCTAGACCTAACCTTTGCACCATCGCATTCCTTTTTGTAGTACCTATTAATCTTTCTCTGAACATTTGCCATCTGCTCTTCAAGCTCATCATCGCCTGCACATATTCGTTCATGTATTTCATTCATTTTTTTTTCTAAGGAGTTTAGCTCTTCCTTTTCAGCTTTTCTGAGCTTCTTAGCAAAAAAGATAGTATATTTTTTAATCCTTAACTTACATAGGTCCCATGCATACTGCAGATCAAGCTTTGATCTAAATTCATTTTTTGTACGACGAATAACGTCTTTTATACCATCTTTATAAACATCACTTTTCAGGAGCGAATTATTCATTTTCCAATACGAGGAACCACGGACATTATTACATGATAAAGTTATTGTCATAGTAACAGCACAGTGGTCTGGACACATGGATACTGGTTTAATTGACACATTATTGATATAGTCAACATAGTCAACTTGCACAAGCCAGTAATCTATTCTCGATGACATATTCAAATATTTACTTCTATATGTATATTGTTTCTTAGTTTTGTTTATCTTTCTCCATACATCGATCATCTTAAACTTTTTAACAAACTGCCTATAGTTTATTGGTTGCTTATAAACTGACTTATTTCCCATCCCATCACGTCAAGACGTGGATTGTTAACACAATTGAAATCACCCCCTGCGATTAAAACATGTGAGCCAGTAGGCCTACCATCATACTGAATCAAAATCTTTTCCATTTTTAAGAAAAAAGATTCTTTATTCTTCTTCTCTGTAGGAGCGTATATATTTAAAAGAGTTATCTTTTTATTATCTATTTCCGTATTTATCATCAATATCCTTCCATCATCCGATGAGTAAATCAAATTAACTGGTATTTGAGCATTCTTTTTCACGAGAATTGAAACACCTCTGCTGTGATTACTTCCAAATGAATGGAGAGTAATACCATTCCATTCCTTTTTTACAGTATCATCTAGATCTTTAGTGAAAAAAGTTTCCTGTAAGAATATTACATCAGTACCTTGTTTCTCTAAAAATTTAAATACCAATTCCCTCTTTCCTTTATTCCTTATCCCTCGTACATTGAGCGACAAAAGTGTGATACCCTTTACATCATTCATTTTTTGTTCGATCCCTTCCTTCGTCTTTTTCTGGTTTTTCTTTTACTCCTCTCCCTATGTCCACTCCTTGAATCATGTGACTCCCTTGAATCACGTGACTGTTCGGATTCTGATTCATGAGATTCATGTGAGTCGCTATCAGTTGAATGATCTACTTGATCTGACGGCTTTTCTTTTCGCGACAGCATATCTCGGATGCTTTGCTGTTTCTTCGCTACGACTCCATTCTTTTCTTTCGGCCTCACCACCTGCACTTCTCTCTCTTGTGCTTGCTCTACCGTAGAACTGTTGTGTAAGCTCTCTGCTACGATGCAATCATCATGCCTTGCCCTAGCGATTGAAACAGAGGCAGCGACTTGACTCTGTAGTTGTTGCTGGTCACACTCAAACGCGCGATGCCCGGGATTCTTGCATTGTCTGCAGACAAAAGGCTTGGAGCAATTGGAGGCGTGGTGCCCTGTTGTTAAGCAACGCGAACACGTTGCTATCGACGCTTCGGTCAATTGCCCGTCATGAAATGTGCGGGCCTTGAAAGTAGCTATGCTGACATGTCGGGCAAGCGGCTGTCGTGGGGTATCAATGAAAACAACTCTGTCACCGTTAAGGCAGGTACATGTAGTAAGCTGTCCGCCTACCCTCAAACGCTGCCTAACTATTTTCCCCTTCACTGTATACGTATGAATCTTGATCGAATGAATGTATTGACAATTACAATATTTTGAGTTGAATTAGTTGACAAGTTGGTCCATCAAATTAACAACGAAAACAAACAAATCGAAACAAGTAAAATTTAGGAACAAAATACACCGATTAACATATATGTTTTATAATACATGTACCGGTATGGGTTATTTAGTGAATTCTACTCAGCAGAAATACCTAGACTTTTTCCTTCTTATCCTTTAATAATTGTTTTTGGTTAATTACATTTACATTAGAAATGAGATATTCAGTACCTCACAGGTCCAAATAGATATGATTTACCAAATATATCAATTAGTAGGCGGTTTCTCTGCAAAATTTGTATGATCACGTATTAGTCAAAACATATTCTTTCACATGATTGGTAATAAGAGCTTCCATTTCATTTTTGGAGAGGGGGGCGTTTCCAAAACTGGTCTCTACATGTACCTGTAATTACAAGGTGGCATGTCTGTTTAAGCAACTGGCAAGCTAGCATCAAAGTTCTCCACATTCTTCTATCTGTTTAGTTGTAACATGCTGCTTAGCTTTCTTGATCAAATGGAACAAATCTTGTTATCCCTAGCTCAAATATTCATACTGTGGATAGCTTGATGTGCATTGATTTTTTGTTTTAATTCTTGTGCGTATATGCAAAAATATTCTTAAGATATCAAAAGGCAATTAGTAATGGCCAGTGGCATACATGTACCTTTGGGTCAGTCATTATGAAGGCACTGACATTACTTTTTTTTGGAGGGGGGGGGGGGGATGGGGCACTGATATTACTATGTGAATGAATTGAGAGCAAATTTATAAGGTCAGAAAATTACTATGTGAATGAATTGAGAGCAAATTTATAAGGTCAGAAAATGATGATGTACACTGTACATATACATGTATCACTAGCGATATTATTTTCGATACATGTATGTAGGTTGTACTTTTCATGCTCCTTAGTAATCACAACAAAGGAATTTTCATAATATGCAGGGTATAGATAGTTCACAGGAAAATTAGCCCCCTGCCCCGGGTTTATAGGGTTAAATATTTGTAGACATTGGCACATTGGCATTAATGTATTTGTCGGTAATCGGTGGTCTCTACTAGGGTGTTTGAACGATTTTTAAATTTTCCCTTTTGGATTTTTTTTCACCATTATGGTTCGATAATTGAAAAAATCAACTAGACTACTCAAAAGAACACATTTCAAATTTCAAGACTCGACGATGTCTCTATTAAAGATACGTTCCCCCGAAATCTAGGCAATATTCATCCAATTTTTGCCCAGAATGGACAAAAACGTGTTACTCGCCGAGTTATAATTTGTGCTCAACAGCTGCATTCTAATGCATTAATTAGGCAATATGCAAAAAGTGGGGAAGGGTATTTTCAAACTTAAATCGTATGTGATCTCTTGGGGCTAGCGAAAAAATAAGCACATCAACATATTCCTTACGACTTGAACTAATTATCCCTCAGGGGTCGATTCTCAAAAGTGGGAAATCTCAGAGTTACCACGGAAACAACATTTAAATCGCTGTTTTGACCAATAGGCCTGAGGCAATATATTTTTAGAAATGCGAAATGACACCCCTTTGGAAATATGGAAATTCATCTGCTCTTTCATATGACACCTCATTTATTGAGTATCACCTTCAGGATCACATCAGATAAAGCTTTGAATTTAAATTTATTTTTAAAAACGTTGACCAATTTTGCAATGCACATAGACTGCATAGTCTAGGGATGCATGCAATGTCTATGGGAAGGGTTTTGGCAGACAAAACGAAGTGCGCGATCAGACACCCTAGATCTAGGTCTACAAGCAACTCTACATCAAACTGAGTTCAAACTTCTGCATTTATATAGATCTAGACTAGTACACGATCGAGGATCGAGCGAGAATACCGACACTTTTTATGCTCTCTCAACGAGAGGACTCCACCCAACTTCAACCCCCCCCCCAGTTCTTTTGTATCATTTTCTTTTTTTCCACTTTTCTTTCTTTTCCTTTCTTTCCTCTCCGTTCTCTTTTTCTTTTTTCACTTTCTTTCTTTCTTCTCTTCTCTTTCGTTTCATCCTGTTGGCTTTAAAATTATTGTTGCATGGTGGCTTATTTCATGACATAACAATGAACTCTAAGTAGAAATTGTGGCGCTTGTTCAGAAACCTATCAAAAATTTGACCCGTAGTAACTCTGGCATGGAGACCCTAGAATCTACTAAAAAATACCCAAAATGAAGTAAATATTCATTAAATGTCAAAATAAAGATCATGAGTTAAAAGTTGTTATGTTTATTACCTGTTTCGTGTCAATTTTCTTGTTATGTTTGGAGTATTTTACGGACAAACATTGATTATTACTTATTATAAAATGGCTCTAGTATTTTAAGCATCGTGATTGGTCAATACGCGTCACATGGCATTGACAAATTTTTGATGCAAGCACGATTTTGCAGAAATGAGTGCAGAAAAAGCGCAACAAAAAGTTATATTGCACGGCGCGTACGCGTGACCATGGAGATCCAGTGCGCGCGCGTACGTGTAGTACGCGCTCCCTCGAGTGCATTGCAATTATTGTAGGCTACGCGTAGCTAATATTGTACGCTCCATCCACCATGATCCCCAGCGCAGCGTACGCGTAGCTTAGCTCTAGCTAGAGCGGGGTATTATTAGAAAGCAAATTTTTGTTTTACTTTTGCCTTGGATTTAGACCCGTTTTGACTTTTGGATTTTATAATGAAGCCAGGAATTTCAGCTGTCTGATGTAGACTCGTCTCTAGACACCCTATGCATTTTATTTTTAATCAAACAATGAATCCCGTGGACTTTTTGGTAAGCCTGCAAGGTCTTAGACCCTCATTTTATTTCTAGAACCAACATAACTCTAGATCTAGATCGAACTCTCGTATACTTAAGTTCTAAACTTTTGTTTGTTGCTGTTTGTGTCGCTATTTTATAAAACAAATAACGCACTTGACCCTGTTGTGCGAAACGTAAATGCAGTGTTCGCTCGGTTTCTTCAGATGGTTCGCACTGTCAACTCGCCGCAAGCGGCTCGTTGCACAGAGCGGCACCATTCTAAAGAAACCTCGCGCGTACTGCATTCACCGCTATTGCACTCAGGGACGTGCGTTATTTGTATAATAGTACACTTTTTCACAGGTTTCACTGCACACCACTGCACAATACAAGTACATACTGATGGTGGGTTGCGGGCGGGCACGCACCTGTGTGAAGTTATCTACCATTTAATGTCTCAGATCCTCATTACGGTAGATAACTTCACACACGTACGCGCCCGCCCGCAACCCACGATCGGCCTCGGTAAGCTTGTATTGTCCAGCAGTTTGCCGTGAAACCTGAGAAAAAGTGTATCGTTTTTCCGAAAAATACTCGAAAAAAAACAAGAAAATTGACACGAAACAGGTAATTAACACAACAACTCTTATTCATGATCTTTATTTACTCTATTCACTTCAATTTGGGTTTGTTTTAGTAGGGTATCTCCACGCCAGAGTTACAAGTCAAATTTTGGATAGGTTTCTGATCAAGCACCTAAACTTCTGCATTGATTAGAACACGAGTGACGAGGATCGAGCGAGAATACCGAATTTTATACTCTCTCAACGAGACGACTCCACCCAATTACAACCCCTCCCCCCCCCCCCGTTTCTTTTGTATTATTTTCTTCTTTTTTTCCCCCTTTTCTTTCTTTTCCTTTCATTGCTTTTCCTTTCTTTTCCTCTCCGTTCTCTTTTTCTTTTTTCACTTTCTGTCTTCTCTTCTCTTTCGTTTCTTTACGTTTCTTTTCCTTTTCTTAATTGTAAATGTTTTTATTGGTAGAATCGTTAGTAAACATGGTAAATGTGAATTAAGTAAAGAACTTACATTCATGTCAACCATGATCGTGCACTCCATCTTTTCCCCGTCATGACATCAATCAAAATCCGTTTCATTGCATACATCAGCGGATCAGCGTAACCTCATACATGTATTCCGCTATGCTGTGGCTGCGCCTGTGCGTGCTGTGCTGTAAAATTTGCAGCGAAGCCGAAGGTCGTATTTTCTCCCTTCAATTAATCCCAAATACTCGCTATCCTGGGGTTAACAACTCATCAAAGGAGGTCTCTAGAAACTGAAAAATTGCAGAAGTCCATGTGTTCTTTGCCTACTACTATACTTCCATTACAAACGAAAAACATGGCATATTTCTGTATATTTGACCTAGAAATTCCTATTTTGAGCATTGATTTCTCGGTCTCCTATTATCCTTCCCATCATGCTTCACGAGGTTGTTGTCACTTCATTTACATATTGTTGTCAGGCAACTTTGACCCGCCCATTGAAAATTACCGGAAGTCCAGGCTAGTTGTCACGAACCCAACTCTGAAGTCGCCCTACGATAATTCAACACCTCTTCTATCGTCCAAGAGT